>WAAE01007750.1:0-27372 GCA_013400495.1 Nicator chloris
ACTGTTGTAGCTTCTCTCTGAGAAGCTTCAGTTCTTTGATTTTGAAGAAGGTCCTTCAATTTTACTCGGAGTACATAAAAAGGAACACATTGAAAAAATTTTAACAGGCTGAGCCTCTTTCAGAATACGCTTTCACATTTCATGTTTTGGCAAGTGAAAATGAATCTTTCAATAGAAGTTAATCTGCTAATTTGCCATCTCTGTGAAAATGTGACATTATAATTTGTGAAGTGTTAGCATTTCTTTTGCTTAAAAACTTTGTTGTTGGGTTTGTTTTGTTTTTCTTTTTCTGTGAAAAAAGTCTTGGATTTTTCTTTCTTCTTGACTTGTGAAACATATCTTTCACACCAGTAAATATTAACTTTTTTGGTATGAAGAATCCTTTCACTGCAGGGATGTTCCTGTGACAATAGAAAAGAGACATAATTTCCAGAACTTCTGAACAATGATTCAAACATTTTTCTTAATCATAAGCAACTGCAGGATTCTTGGATCTTTCTTAACAACAGCATAGTAGATGTAAAGGAATCATTGAGATTTTTCAGTAATATATTTCACTTTGCTAAGCAAAATGAAATGTCTCTATTTAGGGCAAATGAAAAAAACCAGTACTCTTAATTTCTGAAATAATTTTTTTAAGATTACTCTCAAAGTATAAGGAGGCATGGTTGAAGTAGAAGTAGACACCTTGGGATGTGTTTTGCTTCTGATTGTGACAGATATCTGGTTTAGCAGTCACCTATGTGTCCTCCTACAGGAATCTCTTGACCTCTTAGCCTGGAAGTCCTATTGCTGCTCAGGGATTGTCTGCAATTTGCCTTATCAGTTATATGTTTTATGCTATATGTTAGTCTTAGTGACTTGTGTGGATATTTTTGAGGTGCTTCTTTTACTTAGCCATAACCTACTTGATATCAGGTTGTGGTCTATGTTAAAATCCAAAGCCCATTCTTAAAGATTTTAATTATTTCCATAATACTCTGGGTGTAAGGTGCTGATTTATCTTGCTTTTTAGTGAAATGAATATAGCATAATTTATCTGCACACAAACAGGCAGATCATATATGATCTTAAAAGTGAGTTCTACCACATGTATACTTGTTTTCTTGTCAATTTTAATAGGGATCTGTGGCTGGAGAATCATCAGAGCTATATTAAAGAATAATTTAATTTTTTTTTTGTAATCTTGGTTAACTCTCAGAGAAACATAACTGCTGTGCTTATTACACACTAAGTTAGAGGTCTTGTGAAAAGTTTTAAAAAATTCTCAGGATGTGCTCCAGATCTAAACAAATTCACTGAACAGATTCCAATTTGCCTCAGTGAAAGGTGGTCAGGGCACTCACAGAAAGGCGTATTTCTCTGAGAACTTGAATAAAAATAAAGGTGTCGAGAAGCTCAAATTATCAAAACCTAGAGCTGCAGTCCTTAAAACAGAATGGTAAGATCATTGGTCACTACGCTGACACTGTAAGACACTGAGGATGAGAGAGACATTTCAGTGGATGATGGCTTTGCATAGCTAAACATCATTAATGGTTAAAATCACTGTTGATTTTGGTCAGAAAGACTAACACCTATCCCAAAACTCTAAGAATAGCCATCCAGAAATAGGTTATCAAATGTCTGTGGACAGGTAATAAAATTAGGCACCTAATTTTATGTCAGCACCATAAAAAGAAATAAAACCTCAAAGTAAAACCTTTTGATTTTTAAAAATTTTCTAATTAAAATAGACCAGTGGCTCAGAACTATCACTTGCTACAGATTATATGTGCATACACGTAAAAGGATTTTAATGCTTTTTGGTTCTTTTTATTTTTTTAATTTTTTAGTAGTTTTCATCTTTGTTTCTATTCTCTCCTGATGTTCAGAGAATCTATTTTGTGTGATTCATAGATGATTGAAGCTAATGCAAAGATCTCCATATACTCTATATTTGGGCCAAGTTTCTGATTTTCTAGGTAAGCATTTATATTCAAGGATTCTTAGCTGCTTTGAGACATGACATAAGTAATCCAATAAATATACAAAGTTCTGGCCAATTTTGCCTTCAGGAAAAGGGTCAATGAGGAGTAAAGGATTGAATAGAGCTTAATGTCAGTCTCAGCTGGAATAATTAGTGTTCTATAGCATCTGTAGCTCTGTATTTGTGCAGGATATCTTTGGTTAAATGCTGATGGACTTTTCATACTGCTCAGCTCAATCAGAAGTCCAAAGGAAAAAGCAACATTGTGTGAATTTATAGTGCACTGTGAAGACTTTATGTCTACTACACCAGCATGAATAAATGTCTTCATAATCTGTTTTACCCTTTGGCAATTGACAAACACTGTGTTGATACAGATGGCAGGACTGTAGTGCTTGTGTGATCTAAATGTGTTTGTTCATACAGACCCTGGGACTGTTGGTTTTCTCTTCCTTTTTGCATCAGTCTTGTCTTTTTAGAAACCTAAGAAAAACAAGATGCAAACAGAAATAAAGCACTGTCTTTTGAGATAATTGAGACAATTCACATATGAACTGACAGCTAGCAAAAGTTTTCATATCTGTCAACTTGTCACATGAAAA
This sequence comes from Nicator chloris, assembly GCA_013400495.1. Classification (NCBI taxonomy): domain Eukaryota; kingdom Metazoa; phylum Chordata; class Aves; order Passeriformes; family Pycnonotidae; genus Nicator; species Nicator chloris. The sequence continues at coordinate 2,572 of WAAE01007750.1, forward strand.
TAGTCTGGCTTGCCTACCAAAGTTACTGCAAATGTACAGCAGACTTGTTATGTCACAGATCAATCCTAATGACACCCAGTCAAAGTGGGTAAATCCAAACTTCCCATAAAACCTGAATTCAAGGCAGCTTGATCAGTAAAGAGGCTTTGTGAGCAATGGTTATAAACAGGTTGATTGTTCACAAAAGAGAGGGATTTGGAAAAAAAAAAACACAGTTTTTTTCTGTGTCATTTCTTGTGCTGTGAAGTGCATTTCTTCCATCAAATGTAATAAACCAAATTTGGTCGTGTGAAGAGAGGGCCAAAAAGCGAGAGAATATTAGCTAATCTATAGCTGTAACTAGCCCTCATGCTACTGGGGAAAGAGCACCTATGTTTTGAGAAAAACATAGATTGGGTCCTTGCTCAGGAATACAGAAGCAGATAACAGGATGTTAAAGTGTATCCAACCAGTTTTAACAAGCTGGAATATGAAGTAGAAATTCACTGGCATCAATGTTTTGGAGTTGCTGTGTTGGGTATAACCTGAGGTCAATTACTTGAAAGAGATACCTGTAGGAAAGCACTGCATTTTTGTGAGTTTTTGTGGCCTCAGTAGCTTACTGTGACTGTAAATTTGGTATTCTAATGATACTGTTTTAAATAATTTCTTATTGGCTCTGTGTTTTTACTGAAATCAATGTAGTCTGTCCTGAGACTGAAACAGCACTGAAAGGTTGTCTTGATATGACCTGAAATTTCTCCCTGTAAGTATTTATAATCTTTATTTTGTTCATCTGTGGGACTAAGGCAAAACCTGCATTTATTCTTAAAATGTGGACACGAGCTTTAATTTTCGCCAAGTCATATTTTGATGTAACGCGTGCTATTAATTTACAGCCTACAAAATAGGTTTAAATCATGAGACAACAAAAGAAATTGCACAGAATCACAGAATTCACTAGGTTGGAAAAGACATTTCAGATCATTGAGTCTGACCAACGACTGAACAACTCCCTGTCAACCAGACCACAGCACTAAGAGCCATGTCCTGTCTTTCCTTAAATACCTCCAGGGACAGTGACTCCACCACCTCCCCGGGAAGCCTATTCCAATGCCCAAAATCACCCTTTCTGCGACAAATTTTTTTGCTAATGTCCAGCCCAAACCTTGCCTGGTACAGCTTAAGACTTTGTCCTCTTCTGCTGCTGGTTGCCTGGGAGAAGAGACCGACCCCCACCTGGCTACATCCTCCTTTCAGGGAGTTATAGAGGTTGAAAAGGTAACCCCTGAGCCTTCTCCAAGCTAAACAACCCCATCTCCCTCAGCTGTTCCTCATAGGACCTGTGTCCCAGACCATTCACTCTCCTTGTTGCCTTCCTCTGGACATGTTTGAGTTTCTCAGTTTTTCCCAAACTGAGGAGCCCAGAACTGGACAAAGTGTGGCCTCAGCAGTGCCAAACACAAGTAGAAGAAGAACCTTCCCTGGTCCTGGTTACGTCCCTTATACAGGCCAGGATACCCTTGGCCTTCTTGGCCACCAGGGCACACTGCTGGCTCATGTTCAGCTGCTGTCACCAGAACCCTCAGATCCCTTTCTGCCTGGGCACTGTCCAGCCACACTGTCCCCAGCCTATGGCACTGCAGGAGGTTGTTGTGGCCAAATGCAGGACCTAGCACTTGGTTTTGTTCAGCTTCACATCATTAGATTCAGCCCAATGTCAGGACTATTTGTCTTGTTCCATCTAAATAAGGGTTCTGCTGGGGTACTTCAGATGCAATCTGCTTTGATAGACCATGCTTTTTGCTTATTTATGTCAAAATGCTGAAATGCTTGTGATATTATAACATATCCCTTTTGAAGCAGTATGGACAGGCAGGATATAAATAGTATTGGCAGTTTCAGAACTGTATGCTTTTAACAGTGGCATGTGAACCAAGACATATAATTTCTTAAAATACGTTTCAATCACTGGAATTTTTCTGAGTTCTGAGATCTATCCATATTTGTACACTTCATCTTGTTTGTTGTCAAAACAATGAATTTTCAGGACTGTCTTGTGAAATCCGTATGTGCCATGTATCTGGACTTTACTTTATAAATCTCTCAGTATCCTTAAGAGGAAATAGTCTCATTAATATGTATTAAGAAGATTTTCTGAAGTTTTCTAGTTGCAATAGCTCTTTCTCTATAGGTAGCATCTGGAACTTTGCTACTTTTGAAGGATAAAAGCATGATTGCGCAGTACACAAAGCTCCAGAGTTTTGTAGCAATTGAGTTTTTTGAGTTAATTGGTTTCTCAACAACAGCAGGAGTTAGGAATATTTTGTGCTGGGTCTGAATCTGGATTATCTCACTCAAAAAACAGTAGTACTCTCTAGCAACTGTGACTTGCAGTGGTTACTTTCTCAGAATTATAAGCACTGCATCGTGCTTTCTTTACATAGCTGTTTGATAGTTAATCTCATTAATAATAAAAAATACATGAAAATTACAGTTCTGCTAATCTTTACAAAGTAAACAAATTTCAACCCCCAACATTTTATGCAACATATAAAATGAGATTTTTGAAGAGATACAATTACATCTCCTAAGTTATTTTTCTGAAAAAAATTAAAATATTAGCTCAAGCATGCTGCAAATTTGACCTTTATTTCAGACTCATTAAAAGGTTTGCTACACTTCCATCTATTTAAATGGTTAATTGCCTTAGCAGTGCAGCTAAGTGTCTAACAGTCACAGGCTTTGGATGGCATCGAGAGTTGTGTACCGATCAGGTGGAACATTACATCTTCAACTGAGATTTGTGTTGGCTGGAATAACTAAGTTAAACCATAGCTCAGGTTGTGGAAATATGAGTGTGAGGTGGTGAGACAGGAAAGAGAGCAGCGGCTCACCTGCCCATGGGGAGACCAGATAATTGCACTAAATGTAATCGACTAACTCTAGAGTAGGCTCCTGAGAGCCTTTCTTGGAAAAGTACTCGGAGTAACTTGGATAAATGCAGATAACCCAAAATATCTACATATAGTAAACTTTTTGGGGATCTCAGGAAATAAATAATGACGGGCCAGATTTTGCTTTTTAGATAACACTGCTCAATTTGGCACTAAGTCATAGTGTAAAATTGAAATGAAGAGCAATACTGAATAGAAATCGGTTGAGTGGGCTTTTCAAGATACAGCTCCATTGAAAATGAAAATGCAAAAATAAGCTAGAATGTAAATAAACAAGAACTGTTTTTCGTACAAACTAATGGAAATAAAGACAGTTTTATACAGGTAAATGTTCCTAGCATTAAATACTTACTCTCAGGTGGCATCAGGATTGGAAGGAAGTAATTAAAACATGCAGATATAACCTGCATATTTCCTAGAGCAGCAAATCCAGACACTGTTGGGCTAAATCTCTTATAAACAAAAAAAGGATTTTTCGTAGTATAATTAGCTGATTAGTCAATAATTGAATAATTGCTTAGTTACATAAGGCAATACACTGTTTGAAATTCCTTGTCATGGATCACTATAAATTACTTGCAATAGCTGTAAAAGCAGTATAAGGAACTCATAAAAAGGAGATAGACTTGGAGGTTTATGAGACAATAAAGTTTAATTGGCTGTATTCCATTAAGATTAAGAAATACTCATGTAGAAGCACAAAACAGTAAGCTTTTGAGATCTTAGCTATAATTCCATTTACCTTGTAGATTACCTCTGCAGGCACATTCTAGGCTGGCTATCAGAAGAATATCAGCTTGCAAAAGCTCAACTCTTTCTAAAAGCACCAACAGCGTTGTAAGGTTTCTGTGCCTAAGTTCTTTCTTTCAGTTCATTAACCTGTTATTGTTTTGCTCTTTTGCTAATTTTTTTCACTTTTCCCTCTAATTCAGATGCCTAATGTATTCTGATTCTGGTATTCTGTTAAATGTGTAAAAGCGTCTTGATGTCATTGGGCTTTCAGTGACATTGGTAGGGTTACAGCTGATAAGTAAGTCAGCTTAGTTTTGGAACATTTATACTTCAGATTTTTTAAATCTTGAATTAGAGGGAACAAATTAATAACAATGATTTAAATAATATTCAGTCCAAAATTAATAAAATTATTACCATGATTTTAAAATGCATTTCATTTTACTAATAAAGCTAAGGAGATGTTTTACGACAGGGAGAGAGCATGGCAGAATTTGAACAAACTGATTTACACCATGTCACAGTAGCAGAGTTTGTTTAATGAAATCAAAGCTTTGCTGAACTTTCACTGAACTATTTCCTGAAGGATATATGAACAGTGGGGTTGAATAATTTCTCAGAGATGCATTTGACATCTAAAGATAAAGGCTTTACTCTGCTGTTGCCTAGCAGAACAGCTCCTGTGATTAACAGAAAAGAGTGGGAGTGAAGAGGAGAAAACCATGTTATATAAAGTTATTCTGTGTGCTTGTTCCAAACATGCTTAATATTTTAACTCTTGAAGGTCATATTGACTGAAATTATACCTGGCAATGAAATTATTCCTTTGAATTTTGTCTGAGACATTGAGTTTGTTTGTTTGTTTGTTTTTCTTTTTATATAAAACACCTGGGACTAATATTGGAGAATAGTTCAGAACAATTCCGTAGTGACAATCCTTTGCAATGATGCCAAGGACTGTCACTTCTTTCTTTTGCTTAGGCAAATTAATCAAGCACTACACAGCTGAACTTAAAAATAAATAAATTCAATGTTTCCTTCATTTTGAATTTGGATGGCTAAGTGTAGTCATCAACTAGTGTTATTTCTGTCTTTCTCTCTTTCCCTTGCAAGCAGATCAGAGAGTAAATTTAATTAAGTTAACATATATGCTGCTTTCTATTCAGATAGCAAAAAACTATCCCCATTTTTGTGTCTAGTTGTGCAGCTAATGACTGCAAAAGCTAGACAGTCTTAGATATACTATTGACATCCTGTACAGGCAAGTGTTTAAAACCATATATGGAACTAAACTCTTCCATATTGTACCAAAGGGGAAGAAACTTATACATCTTTGCATTGGTTTTCATGTCTAAATTTCAACAAGCATCTGATTTATACACATCAGTTTACAAGTTAGCATTAGATAATGTGTATCTGTGAGAAATTATCTCCTTGATAGGCATTTTCCCATCATCACATGCAAGAGTGCTATCTACTGTTAACTGTGGACAGCAGATGATGATCACTTCTTGACTGCTGCTGAAAGAGATTAATTTCTTCCCCCAAGCCTTACAAATCCCCTTGCAGAAGCACAAATACATTGACAGCAGATGCTACAGATGTTGCTGTGAGCAACTATTAGGCAGTTTTAAGTTAATAAGGGTTAAGTTATTGGGTAATGATGAGGATTAGAGACTATTTTGAGGATATCCTTCTAATAGTGACAAAACAGAATCATACTGTTCACTCACCCCTAGATGCTTCTGTTACTAGGAAGGCATCTATCAGACTTCTCTACATCAATATCACCTGCTACAAGACAGCTGACTCAAAAATCTCTATGTGAAGTATTACTATGTTTTATTGAAATATGAGTTTATGTGTGTGTTTGTATTCAGACAAGTGAAAAAATAATTAATTGAGGTTTCTTGTCAGATGCAGTGCAGAAATGAGTTTCTGAAGCATTCTTAAGTCTGGTATCAGTTGCTCTGTAAGCTAAAGTAGCACAAAAAAATACTGAGACATTTCTGAAGCAGGATCTTGAATGTCTTCATGCTCTAAGAAATCATACAAAATAAATAGATAAGTATAGAAAATACTTTCTGTCAGGATTCATAATTTTCTAATTTATGCCCAATTCAGATTTGAGTAAAAAAACCCAAAAAACCCCTGTTGAGCATGGTCTCTATTAATGTCGACTCTAAGGATCTTCCAGTCCTATTACTTCTGTATGAACGTCACAATGCTGACAAAATTTAAATAAATCCTTTTTCTTTAGCCATCACTCTTGATTTCTATGGGTAAGCCTCCCAGTTTTTAAACATCTAAAAAGTCAGTATATTTCACGTGAGCTCTCTATTAATGACTAGAAAACAATGTCTAGGATCTCTCACTGCATTATTTTTTTATTATTCAAACCTCAGTTGAGTTTCCTGATATTGGGGGAAAAATCTGAGCAGGAATTTTAATTCTATCTTGTTTGTCTTGTTTTATTTTACCTTTTTCTAATTTTTATTTAAATAGTTAAAGAACAAAGTAAAATGTGAATATGAATGAATGAATACCTATTTCATAGCCTGAATTATTTAAAAAATATTTTAGTATAATGTATTTTAGGTGTCAAGTTAATATAGTCCTGATTGCAATACATGTATTAAAAATGAGCAGTTTTTCTCTAGGCAAAGATAATGAAAGAAATTATGTTCATATTACTTACTGCTTGATGTTGAGAAGGTTGCCAGATTATTAGAAACATTTGGCACTCCACTGTAACTGTTATTTTAAGTGCAATAATGGAATCCTGTACAGATTCCCACTCCTTTCACTCCAGCCATGGATACTCTAAGAAAAATTGCGGGCAGAAAACTATAAGGCATGGAAATCAAAGGAAAATTTCCCTGATTTTCCATGAAATGAGTGTGCAGTACTGTTGTGCAACATCATTCTTATGAATATAATTGCTTTCATTCACAATGAGATTTTTGACTGCCACTTAATTTTTCCTTTTCTGAAGTCTTCATTCCTTAGGGTCCAGTACTCACCCAGAAGCAGTTGAATTAGTAAACTGCTGTAGGATAAAAACCACTCAATTTTAGGTGTTCTCCAAGAAAGTAATAAACCAAATGACAGACTCCAGAGAATAAGAATAATTTTCAAAAGCACAGTAAATATGACCTAGGAGGAAAATCTGAACATTCTCTTTGCATCAAAAGAACTGTGGAAACATAGATATTTGACTGCCAAAAAAATCACCTCAAGTAGAAAACCAGTGGTCTGCCTTCTATAGATGTGGGGGACAAAGTAACATTTATCAGCTGTAGAAAAAAGAGACAGCTTTAAATGATGCATTAGGACAGCTTTCCTAGTGGCTGATAATAAATCACTCGAATACACTGTCTGAGGATGACATGAAGTTTCTCTAACTGTAACTTGGACAAACATCAGTCAGGAATCAAATCAATATTTCTGAATTTGCCTTATGCAAAGAGATAGGCTAGATGATCTTTAAATTATGCCTTCAGTCTTGTCATTCTGTGGCAGTAAATATCATAAAGGAGGATCATGTTTTTAATAAGAAAAAGCATATTCCCTGTGCAGTGGCAGTTTATGTGATTATGGAGAAAAATGTGTTTTCCCAACATAATTAATTAGCTTTTGGAAAGAGTGGTGTAGGGTGGAGTGCTGCAATTTAGAAAGACAGAATTATTTGGTTTGAGACTAAAGTTTAAGTCCTGCTTTTTCACCTATATGACAGTAATTTGTAGTCATAAAACAGCAAATGAGAAAACTACCTAAAATATGTTACTGTTTAAAACTATATAAACAGTCAATATATTGCAGTGTTACTTACATGCTACAAGCACTCAAAAGATTTGAATTACTGGTGATATGATGTTCTGAAATTCCTTATTCTGGGACTTCTTTTCTGACTTTTATCATGAAAGAGGAAAATTTATTCTGGAGCTATCCCATCAATGGTCACTAGTTTGCATTTCAGAAGTAAAGTATGGAAGAACACATTGTTTATCACTAGCTGAAACTGTAGACTTAATTTCTTAACATAACTCCAAAAAACCTCAAAAAAAAAAAAAAAAAAAAAAAAAGAAAAAGATGTTAGAATCTCCACACTGTTTAGAATAGGATTAGTTTATCATTTACCCTAGACTAGAATAAAATAGATTAAAATAGAATAGTTTGCTCTGGTGCCTACTTCAGGACAAATAGCTATTTTCATTAAATTCTCTTTTATTCAGTGAAACCTCAATTTTATATTAGACATAGCACTTAGGAATGCTACCATAGGACATTGGCTATAAACATTTCTTCATTAGCATGAAGTGGTGAGTATATGATGCTTTCTGAATGTGCTGTCAAGAAGCAATGGTGTCATGAGGTGACATTAGTGCTGTACTAGAAGCCACATTTGTTTTGAAATAATTGAGTTCTCTTGTCCTGCACTTCAATTTCACTGTGGATAATTAGACACACAGAACCACAATTTAAATAACTCATTTGATTTACGTGCTGTGCTTGCTTTTTATTTGTTTGGTAACCTTACTATTAAGCTTTAACTTTCTCTAGCAGTTTGATTTTTTCAGACTTGAGACCTGACACCCTGTTGGTCAGGGTGTTGGAAGCAGCCCAAAATAAGTCCTCCTGGAGTGACAGATGTGGCTCTGTTGGAGTAGAGATGGACCTGTAGAAGGGTCCAGTCTTCCTCTTAGAGCTGGAAAAACCGGCTGCCCTGGTCTTCTGATTTTCCAGGTTTTAGTCAGGCAGGAATGCCTGGCTCCTCCCAGTGGGTGGAGCATCTCACAATGGGGTGATTTAATTCTTCCAGTCATGCTGTGAGCCTTAGAGGCCCACTCACAGGGGAGTGGACGGAGGATAGGTGGTGGAAGAGACCAGGGAACACTGTCCCACCTGGTTTTAACAGCTGGGCCCTTTACAGAAGGCACCTCCCCCATCCCCGCTGGAGTTACGAGGAATGGGTTATACAAGGGATAGAGAAATACACTTCCACAACCAGTTTCAACACATGAAAATAGAATACACATTTTTTGGTTACATATTGCAACCCAAGACAAGATATTAGATTGTTATAATTAATATCAAATCATATATATAGCAAAAACATCAAGTAGGATGGGATTGAATCGTGAGTCAAGTTATGAAATAAGGTTAGTGGTTCTGAAGACTAAAGCAACATCTGTGGGTTCACTTCTACTAAACCAATAAGAATGTGGGGGACAGAAATAATTTTATCAGTCAAAGGAGAGAGATGATCTGACTAAGAGAAGTGCTCATGAGTGGGTAAAACTGTGGCTACTCAGGGCATTAGTGACCTCAGGCACATGCACATTGCCTTGAATAAATGTTCTGCTTGATACCTGGGCTGCAACTTGATATATGAAGCAAAACTATTATATCAAAATTTCTCATTGGGAGCAATAAAACATTCGTTATTATAAGGCACTTGCTAGACAGTTTCAGATAGCAAAGGCTGTTGACATCTGCTCTGACTTTGTCAGTTTCCTTCCTGTTGTTCTTTACTCCTGGAAATTAAGCATTTACTCTTTTCATTAGTGAGACTTTTCATAAAAGTTTCCCACCAAGCTCTCTCTATCCAACTTTTTTGCCCTGCACTTCTATTTATTATTGGAGTACAAATGGCTGTAATAACTCTTCTATAAGGCTTTTGATAATTTCTTCTGCAGTTCTGTTGATGGCAAAAATGTGAACAAACTTTGAAAAAAAACCCCACCACAGGATGATTTTCTACTCTCCCATTTTCATTCTCAGTATTTCAATCTGTTCTAAGCAGTTGTCTTCTACAATGTCAAATATAACAATCATAATTCTAATCTGCTAGGTTAAATAGCATGCACTAAAAATGAAATATTTTCTGTTTAATGTTGAAGACTATTTGTGTTTCCTACATTTTTATTTTAAAAAAGAGAGTTATTATTTCCTTAATATGATTACTACCATTCAATTTTCATAAATACATGACCTGTGGACGTTTTACAAAAATTGTCGTAACTTCATGATGCATAGGCAAGTGAAAAGGACGTATTTGTTAAGATTAATGTAGATCAGGTGAGACCAGATGCTGCTTAAAGAACACAAAATTACTGTGAGTCTTTGAAATTCTCATTGACTGGATTTGGAAAAAAATCCAGCATTTGTGTTTTTACAACAAGAGCAGCTGGATGCTTGAAAATCTGGTCTTTCATTTGTAGGCTTTAGGCCTTTTTCTAAACAGAGATTTTACTCTGCCTTTGTTGAAGTAACCTCAGGGCTTATCTACATGGGTATGTTTGTGAGACATAAGCTAGGATATGAATTTTTAAGTATCACAGCTGGTTCCCATAGAGGGGATACTTTGGGATGTAAGTGCCTTGCTGTAGTTAAGGCTCATCTACCAGCAGAAACAGTTCTCTCTGCTTTGTGCAGCTACACAGTCAATTATTCCTCAAAAGTTCCTATTCTTAGAGGTTACTAATTTATTTATTTATTTCTCTATTACTTCCTCAGCTATTGAAATTGGTTTCATCTTCTGATGAACTGTTTCATTATTGCCTAGAATATTTCAGGTGCAACTACCATGCTATGACAGGATTATTCCAAGTTGGTTTTGACTTCTGAGGCAGCTTGTGTGCTTCTGCATTTATGTATTGTGTAAAAAACCTGAGGATTTGAGACTTCTTTCTGCCAGATGTGATGAAGAACTTGAATCTGAAGCTCTTTTAAATTTCATGCTTTGAATATATCTACTTCCTTTGTAATAGCAAGTACCCCTGAATTAAAGAAAGTATCACAGACCACACTGATTATATATTTCCAGTTCCCTGAAAATTGTGACCTTTACAATTGTCAATAAGCTTCTAAGCTGCTTTAGCTGGGACATAGTCTTTTTTTTTTTTTTTTTTTTTTTAATAGGGAAGCAGATGTCAGCTTTCTGTATTTTCACTCTCAGTTTGCTAATTGGAGAGAGATGAAGGTGTAGTAGGTAATTTATGGAAATTACATCACGATGCTAACTATTTGTTTTTGTTATTCCCCTCATCTCTTTAATGTAGAAATAAGCAACCTCTCTCAACATTTCTCTCCTGATTCAGTGGGTAGGCTTACAAAACATACAAAATACTGAACTTGCTCCATAATAAAAATATTCACTTTGTGTGACAGGGAGAACCCTTATTTTCATTATTTTCACAACTTTATAAGATTTTTCGACTCCACGTGTGTGAACTTTTATGTATAGTTCTGCGGATGCATGGCTTTGGATAATGTAAGGGAGAAGACAGAACTTCTTCACCTGGTGTTAGATCACTGCGACAGGGAGAAAATTATACTTGTGTGGCAGCACGATGATAACTCCAGCTCAAGAAAAACATTAGTTGATATAAAGCTCCTCCTTTTTCTTTATTGGTTTTACTTTATTTGTCATCGTACCTTCATGTGATGGAAAAAAACCAAAACAATACTCTGAGCTATCAAGGAAAAAAAAAAAAAAGGCAGAAAGAAAGGGCATGTGCTTGCTTGACCAAAAAGAGAAGTAATTAAAACCAAATACCCATCTGCACTTACAACCTGCAAAGTGGTCATTTGTATAATTGCAAAGACTGTACTGGAAGACTGCCTTGCCTGTCCCTTATCTCCAGTCTCCAAACAAAGTCTCCAAACAAAGATTTTTATGTCTACTCTGCCTTCACATTTTAGGCTGTAATAACTGATATTTTTCATAGTTATTTACCTTAACAGAAGTTCTATCACATGGGTTTGGGTTTTTTGATAGGCAAAGGCTCGAGCTGACAGAGAAAAGGGGGATTATCAGTGCTAGGGATATACTTTGAAGAATTACAGAAACAAAAGAAACTAATTTTTCCAATAGTGAAAAAATTCTTGAAAGAACAGAGTACATCAGTACTTTTTCCCCTTTTAGGAGGAAGATGAAGGTCCAGGTGGGAGGAGCATTCCTGTTCCTTTAAGGTTATCTGGACAAAGCCTCTTTTAAATGTAACAAGGGATAAAAAGAAGGAGGAAGATGGAGACAAAATGTGTGGAGACAGAGACAGGGGACGTGTGCTTGTTAGTAAAGCCACCTGGCAATTTGCTACACATCCTTGCTACCATCTGAGCCTACAACCAGCAGAGCAGTAGCCCATGTCCCTGGGGCACTGGGCTGGTCTCCAACATCTGGTCAGGAGACCCCCCAGGTTGGAACAGCTGAAGCAACCGGAGCAGGTGGCCAAGCTCCTAACACCCCAAAGCAGTATCTTGATAATTTCTCCCTCTTTTGAAATTGCATAACTGCACAGAAATTGTATATCATTCCCTTCTTTATTTGGAACAAAATTTTTTTACTGATGTGGCTTTAGTTGCACAAAGATCTGTGGTAAGCAGTTCAAAGCTGCTGTTATCCATGATTTGGTTTAATCCCAGCTGGCAATGAAGCACCACACAGCCACTCGCTCGTGCCCCCACGAGCAGGACTAGGGGGAGACTTGAAAAGTAAAAGTGAAAAATCTCATGGGCTGACACAAAGACAGTTTAATAGGTAAACACCTCACACACAAGCAAAGGAAAACAAAGTATTCATTCACTGCTGCCAACGGGCAGGCAGGTGTTCAACCATCCCCAGAAGAGCAGAGTTCCATCACACCTCATGGTGACTTGGGCAGACAAATGCCGGTCACTCCAAATGTCCAGCATTCCCTCTTATCCTTCCAGCTTTATGTTCTGAGCATGATGCTCTACAGGGTGGGGTGTCCCTTAGGTCAATTCCAGCTTGGTCCCTGCCCAGCTCCTGGTGCAGCTCCAGCATCCCCACTGGCAGGGCAGCACGAGAAGCAGGCCTTGATGCTGGGTATGTGCAGCTCAGCAGTAACATAAACTCCTCCATATTATCCACACCTTTCTCAGAACAAATGCAAACATAGCTCTATACTAGCTGCTATATGGGAAATTAAATGTACCCCAGCCCAAGCCAGAAAAATGATAATAGAAATATTTTTTCTGAAAGCTCACCTGAACAGGTGGCTGAAGAAAATTCTAATTTATCTTCCTTTGTGCTAAATCCATTATAATGTCTAATTCCAAGACTGATTCACCCTGGTAGCTACTACCTATTTGTATTAGTTACTGCTAAATGACAACTGTTTTACAGTTACTCTAAAAAACGACAAACTGAAAAGATACGCTCAAAGGATCTTTCATGTTATTATGCACAAGGCAGTTTTTTCTCAGCTGTTTTGGTAACTGAGTACAATTAGGGCACTATTTGTTAAGAGACATATGCAAAAGTTTGAATGTTCAAAACTACCATACTTTAAGTTAGGGAAGATCAGCGTGAAAAAGCACAACAACCCCTACGTGTGTTGTGCCATGATGAAAGGTGGCTTTTTCAGTATAATCTTGTAATTCAGAAAATATTTTCTGACAATTCCGATATTTGAACAATCAAAGAATTCATTATTTCCATTATTCAGTCCCTCAGTACAATGACATTACTCCCCTTTCATTCCCAGAACTTCATTTGCTGAGAATTTCATCCTTGTTCTTTTCCACAAACACACGAACAGTCAGCTCCTTTTGCTGTTTCATCTACCAAGCCATAAGTATGCTTTCAGAGCTTAGCAAATAGTACACTTGTGCTGCTGCTTTTACTTTGCTGCATTTTCGGTTTTTACGACTGTGAATGTGCTGGGCACAGTAATGACAGCCTGGAGAGCTCCAGTCATTTATTGCAAGGCTGCTTCTTTTCAAGGCTTGTGAACACCCACAGAGACTCCTCCGTCTGCAGAAACAAGAGGCTGATCACACGTCTGTGAACCACACAGGTGCCAGCAAGCTCTGCTAGTGCTGGGCAACTGCTGAGGTAGATTTCTGCCAAGAAACAGAGTGAGACTTCCATTTTTTTTATCACAGAGAGCTTTGATTGACTTGCTATCAGCAGTTATCATTCTGGAATAGCTTTGGAGCAGCACTCGATGCACAAGAGATTATAATCACTCTCTGGACAGCTAAGCTTTTGCAATCCATCCCACCTTATTCACTTTAAAAATGCATTCCCAATCACTAGATAGCACATGGCTAATTTTGCAAGCAAACCCAAAGGTTTAATCAAAACTGAGCAATTCAGCAACAACAGAAAATAAACTCTGCAGTTTCTATGGCTTCACTCTGAAACTGCTGCCTGTGCTTCGTGTTGGGGAGACAAAAAACCAAACCCAAACCAAATTTTCACTTATTTTAGATGTGAACGATGTATCATTTTGAATACGGCACACCTGTTACATTGTGCTATAAGAGCTTTTTGCACACCTACAGAGGAGCATCACAGCTGCCAGTAACGCAGAATATGGACCAAGAGGAAAGAGAAGACTGTCTGGGCCTCAAGCATTTTCAGGCCCATTATTCAGGCCTGAGGTCTATCATGACTGAGATCAAGGGGTTGCTACAGGGTAAACGCAATATTGGAGTGCACCTATTGGGTGGATCCACTCATGTTTAGGATGTTAAAGAAGGCTTGAGGGTGATTTGTTTGAGGCCTTCCAGTACTTGAAGGGAGCCTACAAGAAAGATGGAGAGAAATTTTTTAGAAGAGCAGGTAGTGACTGGACAAGTGAGAACGACTTCAAACTGAAAGACAGTAGGTTTAGATTAAATATTAGGAGGAATTTCTTTACTGTGAGGGTGTGAGGCCCTGGCACAAAGTGCCCAGAGAACCTTTGGTGCCCCATCTCTGGAGGTCAAGGCCAGGTTGGTTGGAGCTCTGAGGAACTTGATGTAGTAGAGAGTGTCTCTGCCCTTGGGGGGAAGATTAGAGTAGGATGATCTTTAAGACCCCTTCCAATCCTTAATTTTCTATGATTCTATAATTCTGTGTTCATGGTCCCTTCCAAATCAAACCATTCTATAATTCCATGAACTTTCCTATGCTATCTCGATCACAATTTCCATATTAAACTTCCTGGCATTTTACAGAAGGTTCATAAGGCACATATTTCCTGAAACTTTTTTTGCCTTCCTTTTACTCCTTGCAAACTAACTTCCCCAAGGACAGTTTTGAAGAAGAGGTGACTTTGTTCACTGAACACAGGTCCAAACTCTATCCTGAGCTGCTAAGAGAAAACTATGTTGATGTGCTGGTGGGGAGATGAGGTAGGGAACAACACTTTGAGGTTATGATTATCCCTTGACCAACTTTTGCTTTCCTAGGTTCTGACCTTTCCTCCCCAGGTACTGAAGGGCACATTTTATCTTGCACTAGCCCAATCTCTTACCTCAAGTCTATTTAAAACAGAGCAAAATGGCCTAGACGGACATTATTATAACTGAAAAGTTGGACTTCACACTTTAAAAGTCTTTCTCAAAGAAATGTTTTTCAGATACAATTAATGCAAAACTGTGCTTCAGGCCTGCCAATGGCAATTTTTCCACTTTTTTCCCTTTGTTCCTTCCACTGCACCAAAGTGCTCTCCAGTCAAGTCTGTTCTTTCACATCTTTACTTCTGGGATTTCTTGGGCACTATGTCACCTGATGCTTATGTTTTCCTTTATGCGTTTATCACAAAGTTGTAGTACACTAAATTGATATTTATGGTCAAATGATGCTGTTCTAGGAACATTAGGAAGGTATTTCTCATATTTTTTCCTCTTCTATTACAAAGACTCATAGTCTTACTAGGGCAATTCTGTAGTGATACAGAGCACCATCACTCAACTGACACGGTGTGATCTACAGGTATGAAAACCTGAACTGCTGTCTAGCTCTTTCAAAAGCACGGATGGGCTACTTGATCAATGAAGCATCACAGATTCCAAGCATTTATTATCATCCTCAGCTCCTCCACCATTCCTTGCTTAGTTTTGATATATCATGTTACATTAAGAAGGGTTGTAATTTCTTCAAATCCAGATTCATTTTGCTTCTGTGCTAAAGTGATGTTGCATAATAGAAGCCCCAGGTGTTGCACTTATTGTCATTCAAATCACATTGACAGGATAAAAGCATCTGAATCCAGGCAGAAAATGTATTTTATAGTTCATCATAAGGAAGCTAGATTTCATGTTTCATTTTATGTAAGTAAGGGTTTACACCATTTTGGTAAGCCTAGTTTTAAGTCTTTAACAGATTGGTCCAAGTCTCAATATAAACATGCATTTTTAAAAATGCTGTTTCTACTTTGAGTCCTTTCAAAATCTAGAGAAAATATATACGCAAGCTTTTATTTTTATACTATAGTGAAAGATAACTTCATCTACTACAACAGAACACAATGTAAAGTTATAAAATATTTTAGGGGTTTTATTTTTTTTTTTGTTTTGGCTTGTGTTTTGTCCTTTTTTCTTGTTACTACTTAGTTAAGTTGTAGATTTTAGTATTGTTTTGTCTTACTAGGAGAAGCTGCAGGCAATTTTGGAGCTCTCCATGACGTAGTAGTGATGTTCAGTGATTCCTGCTCTAGTTATGGTCTACAGGATAAGAAATACATGTTGATTTCTGCATGAGAAAAACTTTCATGCATTTCTACTTTTTGTAGAGGTTGATGGGGGGAAATTTCTCTTTATGAAATTTGAATGAATACCAATATGTAACCTGGGGGAAAGGGAAAAACCCCCTAAGCATAACGTATTTATTAGAAGAAAACTATACTAAAGAAGAGATAAGTCCAGTAAATTCTGGAGAACGGAAGTTCAAACAGGACAAATATTATCTGTGTATTCCCATAACTGTCATTCATTCCAGAACTGGAGAGATACGCTGCAACCGAAATTTTCATCATCTCTTTTTTAATTTATATCTTGTAATTCTACAAAGGTTATTAATTGGTAGTTTGTTGTTCAGGGCTTGCTGTGTAGAGAAAAAGAATTTTATTTAGGTCCTGTAGAGAAAACAAGAAGGAAAAGAAATGTAAAACTTGTACTTCTCCTCCACAGCTCCTACGTGAGCAGTGACCAGCACAGTTTCAGATGAATAGGTTTGGAAATCCAGATTGTCATCCAAATGCTACAGGAATGCTGCAATAAAAGTTGGTCCTAAGGGTAACTGGTATTTACAATCCAACGGAAAACGTGGACATTGTTAGAAACCTAATTATTCTGTATTCCTACTGTATCCTAAAAAAATTGACACAGAAATAGAGAGCAAGAATTTGTAAATGAAATATATATATATATCTAAAGCCTTCATGAAAGCAGTTAAAAAGAGACCTGGAATGGTGAGACCTCTCTGAAGGAAGATCTTTTTTTTCCTCAGCTGTCTATTCCATAAAATGGTTATGATGATCTGTGAAAGAGGCTTGGAAAATGCAGCTCTTTTTGCAAACAACAGCTGCAGTGCTAGTCACTTACCTGTAACCTAATACTCAAACCCACTCCTCAGAGTTGATTTGCCCTCTCCATTCGAGATTCTAATTCTCCACATCAAAGCAATTGTGAAATCATTACATTAAATTTGATAAAGTGTTGGGATATTTTGGATACTGGGATGCATGATAATGTGATAATTAGGAGAGATTGTTCCTCCTTCTCTGTAAGCAGACAGGCTTTACCAAACTATTGCAAACCATGACTCTGTGGGGAAATATGTTAATCGTGTACAAGGTACTGATGTAATTTTTCTCCACACCCTGTGGTCTGACAGATGAGAAATACTCCTGTCACTCCAGTATAATTGGCTTGCTGGCCCCAAATACCTCTCAGGTCAAGTCAGAGGTCTCTAGGACTCAGACAATTTGTTTTCATAGGTAGTCTGCCTGTTAGAAGGAGACTTCATAGGTAGGGCAGAAAAAATGTGTTATACAGAAGGAAAAAAACCCATATCTTGCTTACTTACTATCATGTTTACTTCATAATAAAGTGTGAGTACACCATTTGAGAGATTCTTTTTTACACAATCTCTGTATAATTTGGCTTTGCTGTCAATTGTCAGAAAATGAGCCCCTCAAATGAGGATCTGAAAATTAGTGATTTTCATGTGCTAGAGGATGTTTTGTGGGTTCAACACTGATTTGGGGACATTGGGTCTCACTCAGCTGTGTAAGAAGGAGGGACCTGTGATCTATGAGTGAGTTTAAGAGACCAGGAAAGACTTACAAATGTTGTTGAGACACTGTGGGCTTTTCTCAAAAGAAATTCTTCTATTCAAATACAGTCACTTTGGGAGTCACTGAATCAAAACTGTAACCAGTTTTGTCCAGACCAAGGAACTGTATTACTGAGTGAATTTGTGGATGAGTATTTTGTATGTATATTGATGCTTTTAGATAAGAAGTTTGTATGCATATATTTGTATTTTTTCCTGTTCTATATATTGAAAAGTCAAGAACTATCTAGAATGTTTGACTTCCTGAGGTTACTCAGGAAACTTGAAATACAGGGAAGAAAAAATCTTTGTATTAATTTTAACTGTAAGTCTGTGTTATATCCCTGTATACTCTACACAGTCACACCCTGCAAAGCCTTTCTCAAACCGCCACCATTCAGGAGAGACTATTGCTGAAGAAGGGGAATAGCTACATTTGGGGAACATCCTAACTTGTTCAACTCACATTACTTTTCTGAAAGGCTAATACAATGTGCTGAACTGGTGAATCTTGATTGCAACTATGGTTTAAATTATGATGCTTCTTCACCTGACAATAAGAAACATAGCAGAAACAATTTGAAAGGCAAATATCTGTCATGGTAGTAGTTCTTATGTGTATGATCCTATTTGGGGTCCCTGGGAATTTAGATGGCAATTAAAACTGCATTCACATATTGTTGCAGCAGCCCTCTTAGGTGGTAGAAATGAGCTGAGTCACAGAATTCTTGTNAGCAAGCTCCTACTGTAGGTTTCCCTTGCAGCCTCTGCTGGTTGTTTCCTGCCAACTCTGACTGCATGTATTGGTTTGCAGCCTCTGAATGCAGGCTTTTACCTGGCTAGACTGTGACTGCAGGTTCCAACAACAGGCTCTGACTGCAGACCCAGACTGATCTCACAGCAGTGATTTTCGCCCCCCAGAATCCTCCTTCTTCACGATTATCTTGTTCCCTCTTCTTCAAGATTCCTCCTCCTTCATGATTCCCCCCAAAAGCCAACCCACCCTTTTTATCACACTTATCTTTATTGGATACAGCTGTGACTCATCAGGGGTGAGGCTGTATTGGGTAATTAACACAGCTGTTACTTATCAGGGGCAAGGTCACATGTATGTATTCTCTTCTCCTACAATGTATAATGTGAGCTTCACTGTGAATGCAGGAACACAGCAGAGAAGATGCTTATAGGCAAACCAGTTGAAATGAGAAATGATTTTGATTTCCTTTTAAGCACACACTTTGTATGTCAATTCCAGCACATCACTTTAAATCTCTGCCTCAGCTACTCCGTTCTCCCAGCCCTCCAATATGTGCATTTACATCCCAAGTTCTTGAGGGGGGAAGAACAAGACACCATTAAGAGCTATCCTACCCTACTCTGAAGGTGATTTCTAGAGCTTACTGCATGATGCAAGCAAAAACGACTGTGATGCAAACAAAACACTGTGCTGGGCAAAACAACTACAACAACTAAAAAATGTTAAGTAGTGAATGCTGACTGGAAGCTGATTATTATGTGTGTTTGTGTATCTGAGGCAGAGACTTGAGTGAGAGTGTAAGCTGAGCAATCCGGGCAAAAACTCGGAACCTGCTAGTCCTTAAATAAATCGCAGTAGACAGCTTAAGGGTGTCCTTGAGCACTTAAGTTTTGTGAGAAGGAGCAAGGAAAAGAGTGAATTAATTTGTCACCGAAATGCTTTCTTATTTGTCCACAGTTACCACCAAAAATGTGTTAAAACTGCTCCAAGCTGACAGTTCTTGCCAGGTAGCAATGGGGTACAAGAGAAAACACAGGAAACCCAAACAGATATGGCATCAAGTCATATGGACTCAGGATAAGTGTATTGAAAAAGAAAAATAAGGATTGATTTACTGTGCCTCTCCGGAAATAATCCATCTGAAATCCAAATTAGTCTGGCTGGGTGCCTGTTGGATATTAGAAGTCAATCTTTATAGCATTTTGAAGACACTGGCTTGGCACAGTTTCAAGGGAAGCTGGCTAACTACAATGCTAGCATGGAAACAGAAGTTAGCAACACAAGTTTTATTTTGTTAGTGGAACGTGTTATGGTTGATCCCCAGTGTTAAAAGTTTGCCAGTAATCCAGAAATTACTGCAGGAAGTTCAAGCCACAAAGGCATGGGGACTTCATGGTGGTGGCTTTCAGCTGGTTAAACACAGTTATTGTTGGGATATGTGACAAACTCTGTGGGCCTCTAGTTTCCAGGGTAGGCCATAGTTCCCACCCACTGCCACTACTACTCTCATAAGGATGTCATAAAAAGTTCCTCTATTCAAAGAAAATCCCTGAGCTGTATTTAATTTCCATGGGAAGATTGAATAGTTCTTCCTCCCCTAAGGCAATCTGTCTCAATGTTCATGTACATCATAGAGATGTCCAGAGTAACAACTTTAAAGACAATAGAATATTGGTGTTCTATCAGTTTTTAACCATACTGTGTTTGCTTTCTTTCAAGTTTTTGTGGTGCTGAATGTGTTAAAGTATTTTACCATAACAATAAAACTCCCTGCCTGTATACATAAAATACTAAGATGAATCATCTACACTGTTCTTAAATAGGGGCCACTGTGCTACATTTGGTCTTTTGCAAAAAAGAATTCCAACAATGACCTGACAGCTTCTGCAATTATACTCCTTTGTGCCCCTAGTCAGTGAATCTGAATGCTGACTTAGAGCACTTTTTACAGGTTTTGTGTGACGTTGCTAAATAGTTGTGAGTGTCTGACAAATTAGACTAGATCTCGTTCAAATAACCATGCTGGAGAATATGGATGATGCTGTCACAAACAGCCAGAAGCAGATCAGGTTAGCTGGAATTGCCAACCAACTGAGATGCGAGTTTGTGAGTTTTTAGAACTTCATCTTGAACTGTGTGGTACTTTATATGTGTATTCTGTAATAAGACTTTGGTGATAAATTTCTAAAGCAGTAATACATACCTTGTTTTTTATGTACTACCCTTTTTGCTTTTTTAGGTTATTTAATTAAAAAAAAAACAGGTGAACCGTTATTTAAACTGTGAAAAGATAAAAAAAAATTGTAAGTTATTAGATACACGCAAAGTAAGAGGTTCTTAGGCCTAAATGGCCTTGTCTTAAATGAAATGAAATAATGTCCAGTGTATGCCATCATGTTTGCTTATTTACTCTACAGGATTCCCTTGTTATTCATCAGATTGCACATCAAGAACTCCCCAAGAGGTTTACATCAGCTGGTTATTTGACCCTGCCACACCATAGGTCAAATTTTAATTAGTGCTGGAGATCAGAATGGCATTGTAACCTAATTTTAAAAAGCTGTGTCCCCAAAAAGCATCAATCAGCTGGATTTCTACATCATGCCTGCTAAATATTGGCAGTCAAAGGAAATATTTCTCAAATTCATCGTTCTTAGCAAAGTTATGTTTAATTTAATAAAAAAAAAAAAGATAATTTTGAGTGTCTGGAAAGACAAAACTAGCAGGAACAAATTACCCTGCCTGGAGGAGTTAGACCATGATCACTGAGACACAAAGCCTACACAAGCATAGCAGTAATGTTTTGTGTGTGCAACAGGCTGAAAAAACACACTAGTCTGAACAACTCAGCTCAGCTAATATGACATGTTAATGCTCATGGTGGCATGAACACTCCCTGAGTCAGGGTACAGAATCTCAGGCAATTCTCAGGCAATTTAAGGCTCATTAAAGCAAATTGAAGTGTCTGCGGATTAATGGGCTCCCCAATATTTGCAAGGTCCATTCTCTCAGCGGCAGCTGTGATTATCTGTTTGTTGTGTGATGTGGCAGGAGTAGAAATGCATTTACGCCAATGTCTGATATACATTCTCATCGAGCCATCTGTTCTGGACTGCAGACCTTTTTTTATTTCTCTCAAAGCCTTCCAATCTCTACCTATACCAAATTAACCAATTTTCAACTTCCAGGTACAACTGTAGATCTGACTTACTTTTACGTGGTCTGCCCATCACCTCTTCAGCAATGTGAACCTCTACAATTACACAACTTTTCTAGGGATTAGCAATAAATTCCAGTGCTCTGGTGAGTAAACAAAATTTTAAATCATCTTTCTGAAATAAAACATCACCAACAAGGATTAAGAACAGTTTCTAGATTCAGACAAGTAGGTAGTATTGCCATTAGACAAATTTCTAGAGGCAATACTATTGTGGCAGGGAGACAACTGATCCTTATTAAATATACGTGACAACGTCTGACAGAACATTGACTCCTTAGGCTACCTTGGAAATATTTTACTGGAGAGGGAGGAAATAACAAAATGCACAGGAGAGAAATCTGTCATCATGTAAGTCCAGAATGGGAAGCAAAGAAGAAGCAGAGCAATTTTAAAAGCTCTACTTTTCAAATTACCCTCGAAGAGGATATAAACTGTACCACCCTTGAGTGACACGGAAAAGAAAGGTAGCTTTTTGAGGTCAGAGTAGATTTTTGAGGGATGAGAGTTTCCCAAGGAGCTCCTATTTTGTTTCTACCATCACTCGTAAGCTGTGTTTACATACCGGTCAATGCAGTATCAGAATACTTTCTTTCACAAAGGATTTATCTCCCTTCTTGGTCTGTTCCTATGTATTGTGTAAGTGATATGTTATCCATACTGTGTGAAGTGAGGGCTTCTTGTGAACTTTCCCTGAGGGTATTTGAAACCTGCCTGCAGTCCTGAAAAAGACTATTTTACAAGCAGTAATTTGTTAATTTTTTTTCTAACTTCAGTGTCAGTTTCTGAATTGATTATTGTAGATCTCATGACATAAAGTACAGGGATTAACCTCCTGAAGATCAAGGCATATCTGCCTGTTCTCCTTGGAAACAACATCATCTTCTGGACAGCTGTCTCACCATGTGCAATGAAGTCTTTGAAATGGACGTTTCTCAAACTGAGGTATTAAAAAACTCAGATAAGTAGATCCTGTTGCCTCAGTAGCATCCTCAGACACCTGCCCTAGTCCCAGTCACCACACTCATGGAGAGTTATTTTCCCTTCCTCCTGTTTCAAAAGAAAATGAAGAAAAGGTAAAAATTCCATTAAGTTCACTTGCTTATAGCCCCAAATCAGTTGGGGTACTGGTGGCCTGGACTTGGTGACACACATACAAACTTGAAGTTAAATATTCCAACACAAGTAAGGGCAGAAAAGTTAACCAAGTACTACAGAGTAGTTTATTTAATCAGAGAAGAAAAAGATGCAATAAAAAGAAAATAATATTTGCAAAAGGATTTTATTAATGCTGTAAATTGCTTTCACACAAGCACTCAAGAGCTCTCTAAGCAAAATGGAAAACATTCTTTTTTTCTTTTCTGACAGATTACTTTTAATTTTTTATGATCAGGCCTTGAGATCAATATCAGCAAGCTTTATCTCCTTTGCTTTGCATGTGGAAAAACACAAATCCAGGAGATAAACTGCTTCTCTGAAATTGCATTTGTGTTGACAGTTTATTTTGTGGTTTTGTAATTTTATTAAAACCACTTATATGCATCCTACATGATTCCAAACACAGTCTGTAAAATGAGGTATTTAGGCTGTAGTGGTTTGCTGTGTAAACATATTTATCAAGATTAAATTGCCAGTCAGCATGTCTGCTTGTAGAGAACCTGTTAGGAAATAAAAGTACACACACCCTTTCATATAGCATTTTCCTGTATTTTAATAAAATCAGAATTTTTACACTGTTATCATTGTTCAATCAAAAGCTCCACTGTCTTAGTGAAATCCTTGCAGTGCCATTATCAAGGTTAGTAATAAGCAGCTTCCCTTAAACACTAGTTCATAGATGTATAGAAGCAGAGACAACCACTGAAGATACCTTCAGGCAGTTACATAGGACTCAAAGGTCAAAGAAGAAATACATCTATTTTAGAAATTTTGTGCCCTCCTTTATATTTCCTGTGTTTAGCATTAAAAAAAACAACAACAGCAACAATCTTTTACTTTCTGCAGTAAAACAGGATCATCAGCCTCTGGCCCCTGCAGAGATTCTGTTCTGGTGTGTAGTCTCCTCATGGAGACATGGTACATGGGTAGATGATCATTTCACTCAAGTGACAAGCATAATGATAGGGCAAAAACCAATGGACTTAGGTCATGACATGGAAATTTCCAATAAAATATAAGGGAAAAACTTTCTTTCAGTGTAAGACTAGCCAAAGTGATAAATAGGTGTCTAGAGGCTGTGGAGTGTCCAACCCTAGTGACACTCAAACATCAACTCAACAAGGCCCTGAAACATCTGATGTGATTGTAGTTACCATAGTAATGGGTCAGACTCAAACCCCAAAGGTCCCATTCCACATAAATTAATCTCTGAATATCTGGTTCTGTAATTCAAACTGGGGAACAAAAAAGGGAAAAAAGGGAGAAGTGTTCCAGTTTTATGACTACGTATAAAATAAGTAATCTGGAAATTTCATACTGTCCTGTAGCAAAAAAAATTATCCTTTAATGTTGAAGCACCGTATTGAGCTTCTATTTTATATCATTCTATTTTGTGTCACTCTACTTCATTTTTTAGCCTTCTCAGTATATGGCTATTCCCAATCCAACTTTATCTCTTTTTAGTTATGTTGTTCTGATTACCTTTCAGATTTCCCTGCAGATGGTGGTACGTGGTCTTCTCCTGATGATTCTGTTTTGATGTCTGCATTCATTTGTTTTGGAGCTGAGTAATCATTCATGGTGCTCAAGTCAGCAGAGTTTAATCTCTCTCTGAAGAATGCTGCATAGAGTTGACAAATGTAAGCTAAGGACTCTTCTTTCAGTGAACATGTCAGAGTATAAATATTCTTCTCTACCACTAAGAAGACCTGCAAAAGCTAACAGCTCTTCCTCGGGAAGAATCCTCCAGTGTCCATATCACCAGCCCTTTCTGCAAAGGCACTTACTTAATTTGCAATCACCTTTTTTTATGAGTCAGTTCTTGCCTTTCTGTCAGGGTATAAAACAAACACAGGATGGTACCAGCAATTATGTTCCTTTTTTTTCTTCAGATTCATCTCCTTCAGGAAACTGTTTTGCTTGG
>WAAE01007751.1:0-70593 GCA_013400495.1 Nicator chloris
CTCCTCTCCTCTCCTCTCCCTTGTTTCAGCACTGGCATTCATCTAAGCCCCAGTGGATCAGTTCCACTCACTGAGCTGGCTAAAAGCTTGCTTACCTAGCTCAGAAGTTTAGGAAGCAGCCAGGACTGGAGATGAAGTAAATGGGAAAGAACAACCAAGGCAGAGTGTCTCACCTTGAAGGTGCTCAAAAGCTGCCTCGACACGGCCTGGGCAGCCTGTTCTAGATGGCCTTGTTTGAGCAGGGGCCTTGGACCAGGTGACTTCCAGAGGTCCCTTCCCACCCCAACCATTGTGTGATCCTGTGAACCTCATCACTCTTGTGATAACCTCACGAATAGCAGTCAGGAGGATATTTCACCTTTCTTCTCTTTTTCCAACAGAGGAAGACAGTCCCAAAAGCATACATGGTCTTCGTTTGTTGTTAGTTACAAGTTCCATGCCAAGCATGTAAGATAGGCAGAGACTGCAACAGTAGCATTTCATACCCTGCTGACATTGCTGTGTAAACAAACATGCATATACAGAGCACTGAAAAATCCTATTATGCATCTTCAGCAAGAAGCAGTCACATTGGGAATCTACTCAGGAAGCCCCGAATGAGAGGACTGAAAGTCTGGCAAGGAGATAGGCATGCCTTGGTTTGCATTTTTTTCCCATTCAGCAGTTAATTAGTAACCCACTTTTTGAAAATTAAAGATTACACTTCCTGAACAAATACAAGCATTTGATCTCAGGCTCATCAAGGAAAACTTTAGCAGCTGCCAGGGAAAAGCAAATGTTCTGTCACGTACATCCAGACTGACATAATGCGAAACAGAAGATGAAGAACACAGAGAGAATGTACCAATACTTCCACACACAGTCGTGGGGAGCACAACAGATGAGGAAAAATATCAAATAGCAGACAACAATCCAGTGAGTCTAACTAAAACCTGATGGGATGACTCCCTACTGCAGCACCAATCTAAGAGACAGAACAAAAGAGTGAAATGTGGTGCTATATATATATATGTATATATATTTATATATAAAAGTAGTTTAAATTTCTGTCCCACATGGATTGGCTCTTTTGGAGTATTGGGCACTCAGCTGTGGTCATGCTTCACCCACCCCTGAAGGTTACAGAGTTGTCAAGAAGAGGGCAGCAGTCAGTGAGGCCCCCCTTGAAGGAGAAGGAGGCCTAGTTGTGTGAGATGCTTTCATCAGATCAGGTAGAAGTCCTGATGCTGAAGGGGCTGGAATGGAATTGCCAAACTTTGGGAAAACTGCTGGAAAATTTTTACTTATTAAAACTAAAGTTTTATCATTTTATTGAAGAAGCCATATTGAAGAAATGATAATTGCATTTACAGTAAGTAAAGTAGAAATGAGCTGATAAGCATATAACAGCACCTAACAAAAAAAAAAAAAGACAAAAAAAGGATACATGTATTTTTTAAAGAAAACCTTGACATTTCTTTATTTTTTGACCATGTCTAGGACATAAAAACCCACTGTGAAATAAATCTCAATATCTAGAAAATCCTAATTACTAAAAAAAAAAAAAAAAAAAAAAATTGGGAATAAATGTAGTGATGTAGTGTCCAGTAAATCTGGTTTTCTGACCTGGAAAGGTATCTTAACAAAAAGCATAACCCCATTTATCTTTTCTGGTTACAGCACTGGACAAATTCTTATCCTCCACATACTCACTGAATACACCTTTGCTTATTTTGGCTTTTGTAAATTCCCTAGATGCTGCCTCCTCAGCATACTCCACAAGCACTTCTCAAACTGTAACAGGGATGAGGAGCTTCACATGTGATGTGTTTGCTGTTACTGTGTAAAGTGCTTTTCAAACCTTAATGCTCCAAGAACCTTCCCTAGAGCCTGTCACCCCTCTCTTTTGTTCCTTGAGAACTATTCCTGCCCTTCCTGCATTGAAATGCCATCAGGAGCTGCTCACATCTGGGCATGCCCAATCTCTGTTAACCCTGCCCAGAAATGCCTGTTTGCAGGCCAGCAATGATGGTTTGATACAGACCACATTTCAGTTTGCTCACCACTGCTGTCTGCCAAGCTTTCCACCCATTTCAGTGATTTCTTAAACTGCTGAGTGTGGCATCTTCCTTTCAGTTCATCCCCTCCCTGTCATGCTGTCTGATCAAGTCTATCTTATCAGTAGGTCTTCCACTCCTACAATGTCTGCCCTTGCTCATTCTCTTTCCAGCTATTTTTATACTTGAAAATGAAAGTGTTATTAGTGGTAGATTAAATGTCACATTAAATGATTGGTATCTTCCTGCAAAATAAAACTATTCTATTCTGTGCATTGCAAAGTGCAGAATAGTTCTAAAACTACAGTCTAATATGCAACATTAATGGATAATATTAAGAAAGCAAGGAATAAAAATATAGGCATAAATGTTCATTGGCATCACTTTAACAGCACGATTAGTTGAAGTAAACAGCTGAACTTAGTAATAAACAAATGGACAGTATTGGCAGCTCCAGAAAAACATGCATATGGTTAAAACCTCCAAAATCATCAAAAAGTATTAAAGCAATGAGACTTTAAGAAAATGCACTGCTCTTTGATCTGGTTCCTGAAATTCAAGTAGAGAACTGGTCATTCCTCAATGAACATTAACTTACTTGGAGTTAAAAATTCACTTGTACAGGCAGAATACTCCAAGCCAAGCATTCAAAATCACAAAATGGGCCCAAGCTGTTCTTTCTCATCACTAGCACTGACTTTTAAATAATTTTATTTAATAGTGAGTGGTCATACTTTCGATCTGCCTGCCGTTCAGTAAGCCTTATGAATGCACCCAAGATGTTTATTCTTTCACAGCTATGACAACCACAGGAGTGTGATACCTCAAAGCACTCAGAGCTGTAACATCCAGAAAAAACAATTATTGTAAAGCCACTAAAGATGGTAACATTGCAAGTTTCTAAAATATACAGGTAAACACGGAAGCTGAGTTTGACATTGGCTTGTTCAAGGCACAGCAGAAGTATGTCACTTCTTAGATTGAACCTATGGCACAGGCTGGCTTGTTTGACACAGGGCATCAAATTTAACCTAGCTACCATTATAGTGAATCCAGTGGTATTTGTTGAGTGCAGGGCATCTATAACAACTTTAAGGTATTGACTGGAGTCCTCCGGGGAAAACATAAATCTCCATTTCCTTCAACTGCTAGCATTACAGCTTCTAACTTACAGTTCTTATGTGCCTGCACTCAAGAATTCAAAGAACCCTTCATGTGTCACAGTTCACTGAAACTGGAAGATATTTATTTGCAGCAGTAACAAGAAATTCAAGTTTCAGTACTTTGAGATGTAGCAGTGCAGATGATGTCTTTTTTGGTGGGGTTTTTGATCACCCCTTCTGCTTAGCTCTAACTTTCTCTCTTTATCCCACTTCTGTGGCCTTCACACATTCACTGCCCCATTTCCCTGCACGTTCTTAGTTTTCTGCTTCATTCCCACTATTTTTGCTTATATAGCCTTCTATCTATGATTTTTTCCCTTTTCTATCTCCTACTTTTCATATCTTGAATTTTCTCAGCGGCACAAATAAAAAACTATCTGGACTTCCTTTCTGTTCCTTTAAATCACCCACTTTTCATTCATTCCCCAGCTTTGCAGTATATGCCTGAAGTCAATCATAAGCCCTGAGAATAGGTAGTCTCCAGTCCCACAATGTAAAAAATACCAGGCTTTAGTATCATGAAGGAGAAACTCAGCTTTTACTGAGAAAATCAATAGAAAGTGGTGACCATTTTAACTAATAGCTACTTGTAACTAAATTTTACTGAAAAAAACCTCCAAAGAATAGCTGCTGTTAAGGAAAGATAATTTTAGAGTTATAGTCAGATAATGGGAAACAGAAAAAATAGAAAGAAATCATTCAGGGGGAAAAAAATATAAGAACCCCATTAAGTTTTTATAAAACAGGTTGGCATACCTGAATGCAAAAGCCAGCAAAATATATGGCAGGATAGACTGCAGTGATGTTTTAGGAATGTTTCCCATTTTTTCTTTTTGTCAAAAGAAAAATGAAAGATCAACAATTGCTTCCACAATACTGCTTCATGACCAAATGAGATATGCCTTGCCAATCAGACACTCGGAATACACACTAATTAGTGTAGCAGTATGATATGTTTATATTAATCTGAAATTGCTCAGATGAAGTATGTGGGGAAAATATTTGAACTCATTAAAATCACAAGCTAAACCAATCTAAAGAATGAAAACTCCCTACAGAGTACAGGAAAAGAGCAAGAGACTTGAAAAACTGCAGTGTCAAGTCTTGACATATTTGAAACAGCCAGATAATGTACTTATGCAGGATTGTAACCACTCTGGTATCTGCTGGGTAACAAATCTCTCACTGGATATGAGTAGGGAGACACATTACAAAAGACAAGTCCAATCTAAAAGGTATCCTGTAGTGCTGGAGATGCCATTGGCAACATAGTTTTCTTTTTTTTTTCCCTCCTTTTCATTTCTGTTTCTTTTTTTTTTTTTTATCAGCTGCCACATACCACAGTACTGTGGTTCTTCTGCCACAATATAGTGACAAATCTGTATATAGCTGTTTTATTAGATACTCTCGCACAACACTTTTCACCCCCTTTCCCCCAAAATATTCCAGTCTCATTCTTAAAGTGTTCCATAAAAAACCTCTAGAAATTATAGGATCAATATTTTAAAATGAACATGAGAAAAATGATCTTCATGAGCACAGAAGCCGACAGTTCCTGATGTCAAACTATGCCAGGCCTCACTACTGAGGCAGAAGTCACCATCCCTCCACTGAAATCACAGGCTTCCAGGTGACCAGCCCATCCTAATAGCCATAAAATGTAAAATACCACAGACACGATTTCAAGGAACAGATTACAAAAGTTAAAGAATTTCTAAAATTCAAGTTTTATAGCATACAGTTACCTTGCACTTATTTAACTCTTTAAAATTAAGATCGGTTTGACAAAGGTGCAGCATTTCTGTCTCCTATTTTTAAGAATAATAACCATCAAATCAACCTACTGTGAGTAAAACTGTAGGAAACGAGGAGAAACACACCAAGTACACAGGAACAACAGAGAAAAGGGAAATTTTCTTTTAGTTAGTCCATTAATAACCCTAACTTTGTCATTAATTTATTAATTCCAGTGCCTGACAAACACTTTACTTTCTAACGATTCATTTTTCTCTATGCATTCAGGTGATGGAAAATGATGCTTTAATGTAGTTCTGCTACGCCCCTATCAAACACAACCCATCAATAGCATCCCTCTTCCCCAGAAAATGACATTCCTTTGACAGTTAGGAAAGGCATGAGCAGAAATTTGTGATCCTGTCCAGTGAGTGGATCTTTTTGTGAGCCACTGGTTGGCATTTGGCTTTCAGATGATTATTTTCTTTTGCTCTTGGCTCAGATGAAATCTTCGCACAAGTGATGTGGGTTCAGTAACACAACAACCACCCCATCATGCAATAACAAAACATTTTTCTTTCCATTTTAAGAACCCTGTGGAAAATTACGTAACTAAAACCAATTATGAACATTTTCTAAACTTCTAATTGAAACAAGATGAGGAAATTCCAGCTATATAATGGCCGAAGTAAATTTAATTCTACTTATTTGTGAATGCTATGATACAATCTTTATCTATGTGATTTTATGTGAATTTTTTTTTCTTCTCAGAAGAATATTGTGTTTGGAGCACTGAATGGGTACATTTGGGATGAAACTAATGCTGCACATAATCTGGAATTTCCTAATTTCTGGGTGCTTGACTTTGCAGGCTCAACACAACATTTTCATCTAGAGGCCTTAAATATATAATTATTTAGATGGTTTAAATGTGCTTTTTGCTTACAGAGTCTTTTTTCTGTTTACATATCATACTCTAGCCTAAATAAATGCTAAGACAAAGGCCAAGCTGGCTGGTAGCCCAGAATGTAGTTGTTACCAAATTGACAGGGACCACCTTAAATTCATTGAAATGTCTAAATATCGTACTTGTGTTATAACTATATTTTAAAAGCCTATCTTTACTGAAAGAAAAATGGAGCAGCTTTAGAGCAGCATAAACAAGTTGCTGGATGAAATGAGAATTGAATGTCAAAGCATGGTCTGACTTACCACAGCTCTCCATTACTGTAAAACACCAAACACTTAAGGGCAGGAAGTATCCTCATGTTACCATGTAAATAACTAATGGGCTTAGTTTATGTTAACAACTAACTTAGGAACTTTCAATAAAAAACCCACCAAACAAAAACATGCCTAAGAGTGCCTGAAACTTTTCCCCAAAAGTAACTAATTCTGCTAATTCTTAAGGTGGCTTTCCTGTTTATTCTTAGACAATCTTGCAAAGAGTCTGATAAAATGTAGAGCAAATAAGAACACAGTACCATTTAAAGATAACCTGCAAAAGCAAGCAAACATGGCAATTTTTTCTAATCTACTGAAGATATGAAAGGTGCAAGGTTTGGTTTCATGTTTTCTTCTACTTGTTTCCTTTTTGCTTTTAATACTTTCAGAGTATCAAAGTCTTGTCATGCTTTTATACATACGAGTGTTGGAGGACAAGACAACAAGAATGGAAGTCCCCCCTCAGTTCCCCTCTGAAGCAACAGGGTGATAAATGATTAACATTGAGCCTTTTTTTTTTCTTCTGGCTTTTTGCCAGAAACTTGAATTAAATGTTTTAGCAACAGCCAAACAAAATGGGAGTTTTATGCAGTCTGATTAAAAATGCCTTTCCCCTCTCAAATGCCAGTTTCTTGTGACAGATGATGGCTAGAGATGATGGCTTCATCTCTCTGCTTTTCCAGCTACTCATAATCTTCTAACAAAAATAGGATAGACAAGACCTGATACACACATAAAAGCAAATAAAACCTTTGCAGAAACCTTACATCTGACTGTAAAACCAAAGCAAGCTCTTCAAGCTTTCCTAATACGTCTTAAAAATACGTAGAAGGCGATATAGTTTTGTCTCCATTTCGCTCTTTAGATCTAATCAGGATTTTAGTAGGGCAAGAGAGGCAAACCCCTGTGACAAGAACATGCCATATGGAAAGCACAAGATGTGTCGAAATTTTAAAATCACTAATGGTGACATTCTGGCCTTACCAGATATTAAAATCACAAGAGTGCGGGGTGAAGGTATTATACCTGGTCATGGCTGGCTTCAATGGAGCTTCCGATACCTTGGAAAGTCATCTGCACAGGAGACAGTGTCAAACAGGTCATACACTCTTTGCCATTTTGTCTATCACTGTAGTGTACCTATAACAGAATAACATACGTAATCTGCTAAACACCAGGTTTGCACAAGGGAGTCATGCTAAAATACTGTCCCTTTCCAACAAGCTTGTAAGAAGAATTCCAGACATTTACATTGAATTCGTCTTTAATATCAAAAAAAGGAGTGTGGAAAATAGTCTAGATAGTCACATGCTGAACTGGGGCCAATTTTTCCATGATATCCCTGTTGCATAATTTTTGAAGTGCTGAGTTCTTGAGATTCTGACATCTTTCAGACTGAATTCAAGATGTTGTATCTATATAAGAATCTAGCTTCAAGTCAAAGTTTCCAACCTACATGTCATTTTTAACAGCATATTGTAGCTTAGTTATAAGACACCCAAGTTAATCATTACAACTTCCAAAAACTTGCCAATAATAGTTGAAATTTTTTGATTGTAATTTCATTGCTAGTAAAATCCACTAACTCTTTTGACATTACTATTATGGTACATATTTCAAGTAAATCAAAATGACAGATAAAATGGAGACATCATGTTCTTGAGATGCCTAGACTATCCTTCTCTAATAGTAACTCCTTCCCTATGGGCATCAAAATGTGCATGTTGAAGCTGAACTTGCATGAAATACAGAGGAAGATAGTGCTTCTATTTGAATTATTCTCTTTGTCTTCAGGTTCCCTTCAGCTGGTTTTTAAATCCCCTGAAGAAAGGATGGATTTTACCATGATGAAACAAAATGAAATTAAATGTTGCTAGCGTTTCATTATTAAGAACAGGTTGCCACTCATGCTGAATTGTTGAAATATTACAGTTCTCTGCATAGCCCCTGACTTCTAGACAGGCAGATCAAGCACTTTGTTCTACAGGAGAGGTGGAATTTAGTTTATGGTGGTAATTTACATTGACTATGTGACCCCTGTCAGAACTGGAAAGAGAAATCAGCCCTGCTGGAGACAGACCTTTTATGTTACTATCTATTTACAGCTGTATAGCTCTCAGGCAAAAGGTACCTGGTAAAGCCTGATCCTGACTTTTAGGCTACAAAATGAATCCTGCTATTTCTGAAGACAACTGGGAACTACGTTAGGTTTATTCCTGTGGAAACAGTTTAGTGACAGTATGACAATTGTAAACCGTGCATTACCTTGTGCTTACCCTTCTCTGCCACAGGTGCGAACTGGGAATATTTCAACTGAAGTAAAACCAGTGCAAAACTGGTTGAGTATGAGGAAAACCAAGTTGGTGCTATGTTTCAGAGTTACTTTAGTGACAACACACCAAAACAGTTTTGCCGTGGCCAAAAGTAAGATACAGAATGCAAAAGTCTTGTACTTGTATATAGAAATACTGATTTCATTCAGCCCTTCTTAAAGCTTTCTGGATTATTCCTGTCTCTCTTCCTCTCAACCCCCACAGTATGTGCCTACTAAATTGCTTGTGGCTCTCTGCCAGAAAAGCCATACTACTTACTTAGAAACCACAAGAGGCCCCTTCACATATACAATGGCTTAACTTTGATTAATTGAAAGAGGTATGAAGGTATGAAATTTGGCTGACAAATATAAACTGAAGTCCTTTAAATGTCAGGGACTACTGTTATGACAAAGGCTTATCAAGCTTCCACAACTAGTTGCAAAGTAGATTTTCTGCTGAGTATGTGTTGTGGGAATGTGATGTGAGAAATGGGGCAGCAAAGATCAAGAGGACGGTTCTGTGCTGCAAATATGACATTGCAAAAGGGGTAGAATCTGGTGACCAAGAAAAGTACATATGTAGAAATGGGAAAATGGCACTTTCTGAACTGTACAGCATGTTTGAAGGCTTAGTTTTAGTCAGATTATGAGTATACAATTCACTAGTGTCCACTGGAATACAGAATGACTAACAAGCTGAAAGAACAGGAGATAGCCAGAGGAAAAACTATCAGTATTTCATGACACTACTATCTGCAACAGCAGGTTTGATTCACATCCCCTTTAGAGTCCCACATTGAAACTGCAATAAATTCAGAATTTTGGTATCTCTATAGGCTTAACTTTCCCAGAGGGATTTCATTATTCACTTTTGGCCTCATCTCAATGTATCAAGGCCATTATTTTGTAATTTCTCAGACAACGGTTCTCTAATTATCTCTTGCTCTGTTGAAGCTCTTCAGCTGAATCAAAATAAAAACTTTCTATATGAATGATATGAATAGGGATATAAAAGACAAAAGACTGGACTTTGAATTGGAACAACTAAAACTTTGTCCTTTCATC
This sequence comes from Nicator chloris, assembly GCA_013400495.1. Taxonomy (NCBI): domain Eukaryota; kingdom Metazoa; phylum Chordata; class Aves; order Passeriformes; family Pycnonotidae; genus Nicator; species Nicator chloris. Next base: position 9,537 of record WAAE01007751.1, read on the forward strand.
AAATCTCTCTAGTGTACAGATTTGTGCAGTCAGAAGAAACATTCAGACTTCTACATTTGGCATTGTATGTGCAATTTCCCAGTAATCCTGTTTTGTTATTTATCAGTCCAGTTACTACATTCTCACACTACATTATTCCTTTCCCCTTCAAGTTTGATCTACAAGCCAAAATTTGGGGCTTTTTTATTTACCTATTAGAGCAGAATGTCCAAAATAGGCACTCAGAAAGAAATAATAGTAGTCAAAAAATAATCAAATAGCCCAAATAGCAGCAGATACTTCTTGGGTTTTGGCCAGCAGCATGTTGCAAATATTTCAGTTTCTGTGTCCATGCTATTATTACTAAGTGTGGGAAGAATCTGAATGTCTATAAAACTCTTTGAAGAATATCACATGCTTTAAGGCAGAGCACAGCAAATAGCCAGGTCAGTATCTGTGAGCGAGGAGTGATGACAGAGGGCTGGCCAAATGCTCTGACGGTGATTACGAAGCCATTATTGAGATTCGTGACGACAAAAATAACACTTTTCTAAGTTCCTCTGTGCCTTAAAGAGTCAGGAGTGCTTAACTACAGTCCATCTCACCACACCTCTGTTAGGCAGGTAAGGACACTCTGTGGACAGACTTTAAATGACCCGTCCAAGCTGGACTGGACTGACTGGCAGTGCTGGGACTATAACCCATCATCAAGGCCCCTGGCCTAACCATAGTTGGTCATTTTCTCTTCCCATATGTTCCAGAGGTAAAAACAAAACACTTATGAAAATAATTACTCTCTGTGTCCAGGACCTAATTTCCTGGCTTCATTTTTCTAATTAAGGGACACTCACAGATTAGCTCAGTGCATTTAAGGATTAAACAGCAATGAACTTTCGCTCATTAAAATTCAGAATGTTTTATCTAGATAACGTATAAGCAGAGATTTGATGGAAAAGAATAAGGATCTGGTTAGAAAACAATGGCCAGCATACAGATGTCTCTAGCAAGAGTTGTGCAAGTTTCTGAGTAAAATGCAAGACTCCAGCCTCAGGCTATTATGAGTGATTTACATGTAATTCTCCTCCAAAGTTTGTCTACACAGCACAAAGTGGTGTCACCACAACAAGATCCTGGCAATAACTCTAAATGAGATGGCTCATTTATTGGGAAAAGCACACAGCACTGCCAGCTTTTCTCCTGGGTAACTACATACACCTGAGATAAATCATGTATAGCCAGCTCAGGAACTCCAAACACAGCACTCCACAAAACCTCAGTGTGTAAAACACAAAGGGCATCCCGGACATCAAAATACAGAAATAAATTCTAGAAGTATCTTTCTTCACAATGCCACGGATTTACTCACACATGTATGCTTTCATGTTCCATACTCACATGACATGGAAGTGTGTATTCATTTTACAGATTGCTTCAGTCAGGAGCAAGCAGCATGGTATGAGTATGTATGGATGGGTACCATTCACTGGAGTGTATATATAGAACTTTATGTGAAGGTCTGAAACCACTTGACAACTTATGCTGAAACTTGGCCCCTTGTTTTTAGCATTTTAAATTACTGAAGAGATGCAAATATTTTGATGGGCATTTATAGATACACATAAAGGAAGATATAAGATGAATGTTTGCAATGTTACAACTGAATGGGGAATGGCATAGGCAAAATTCATAACTTTATACGTTATTTTATACAGGAGAAAGTAAACTACACTGCATAAAACTGTACAGGAGATTATACTTTAGGGTACTTCTATCATAATGCTGCTTCACAAGCAGGAAATTTCTCATTTCTCTCATGTTTATATAAAGATGTCACTTCAATCTACCTTTAGTATAATACCCCTTCCTACTTGCAAGTGTCCTTATGGACACTGCAAAAATATTTCAGGATTTACCTTGCAATAAGCTGCTTTAAAAAACTGGATCAATATGCAATTTCAGATAATGGCCGTCGTTAAACTGCAGAAATTATTCTGTAAATACAATGTTTCTAATGGCAAGGACAGCATAGTCTGCTGGCCTTCAGCATGCATGTCTGAATTTGAACACCTATTCTTTTGCATGGACAAGGGCTCTGGTTTACTGAATCACAGCTGAGGAGGGTGAGAGACCTGTTGTACTACTACTTAATCATTAAGCTTGACTATAATATCCCAAACTACTGTTAGAAATTAGTTAGCTAACGAGTCTGAGGGGAGCAAAAATAAAGGCTACTCTTCTCACACACTGCTGCTTAGATGTTCACAGTTTGAAACACAACTTCTGTCAGGACAAACATTTTCTTTCTTGAACATTTAATAGTTAAAAAAAAAATACAAATTACCAAAAGAAAGAAGTCATCTGTGACACTGGAGTTCAAGTTTCCAAACTGAAAACTACTCTGAGTCAAAGCATCAGCAGGAGTCTTAGAATGCTAGACAGAAATAAACTAGGTAATAAAATGCCATTATGTTCAGCAATGCACAAATCTTCTGGATTGACAAGCCCGGACTATTTTGTTAGAACAAAGGATGGTATTCCTTTAAATCTGCCCCTTAAAGGGAGAGCACCCGATTTAGTTCTGAGTTTACAGAATAGTTTCCAAGATTTTACATAGGCTGCTTTGGATTTACAGCAACAAGAAAACCAGAATGGGCTCAGAAATCAGATGTTAAAATAGTAGTTTTGATTTGGACAAGAGTCTCATGAAAGAGTTTACTTCCTTTAGCATCCTGGTGAAAACCTGTCTTTTCCATATGGCTCTTTTATCTTCCACTTTATGTTGTTCATCTACAGTTAGTCATGTCAACTATTAAAGAAAAAACAACACAAACCTGTTTGAGCTCCAAGTCTGTTTCATGTTTATTCCTTGGTGAAGAAATACTTCTGGCCCCAAAATAAATTGAATATATTTGCTCATCTCAACCATTTTCTCAAAGCCAATTTTAGGAGCTTTCACCAAATAATATTCTAGTACATAAAAGCATGAATCCTTGTATTATGTATTATCCATAGAGGTTTCCTAACAAATATTAGGTCAGTTTCTTCAGACACAGAGCAGTACGAGAGAGATTCCAAACACCACTCTTCATTCTTACTATCTGTTTTACAATTATTTTTTTTTTTTAAGTATAAACAAAAATAAAATTTGGGGAAATAATCCCATCGTCTAAACAAATCTTTTTTAAAAAATTGAAAAATAGACACAAAAACCAAATCCAAGTTGGAAAAAAAAATCCCAGATGAAATAATAAGGCATACAATAAAAAAAAATTTTAAAAAAATCAGAAAAAAAGCGCATTGAATCAAACTGTTTCCTGCAATGCTGGAGTTCCTTGATGTAGTGCGATTACTAAATATAGTATTTTACTAATCTCAGCAGGGCGCTGGCTAACTGCATGCCCGTCAGATGTTCTTAACGGCCACCCCCTGTGGAACGAATCTAAGGAGAGCATGAAAAACACCCACATTTTAAAAAGCCCCCTTGCTAGATCATTAAGGAAAGATAAAGGCCTGTACATTGGGATGTGATATATCACACAATCATCGTGCCAAGAAAACATATGTTTGATTAGCGCGCCTCAGGTTCATTAATCGCCGTGTCTGCTTCACAGCGGTGGGTAAAGTTTCCACCGTAGCTACTGCACCAAAGGGTAAAGACACTTGGTAGCTTAAAGACCGACGGTGCAGCAGTAAATCTTGAGCTCTTCCAACATGCCTCTCTCACACAGTTTGAATAGCAGCTGTATCATAGCCTTAAATCTTCATTAAAATACAGTCCTAGGGTTTAGACTACGAAATAAACCATTACGGCACCATAAATAGGCAACAACAAGCAGACTAAAGGCATTGTCACAGGTTACTGCGGCAGTATTTCACACGCCTGGCTACAGTAAGGCAGACACTTGGCATCTACAAAAAACAGCAAAGTACAAGTAAGAGGGAAAAAATTGTTTGATACCGTTTCCAAAGAGAATATATAAAATATCTGCTAAGTGCAAAGCAAGTTTGAACTGAAGAAGCTTGTACAGGGTGTTTTTTCCCTGCTGTTTAGATATCCTCTGAATTCAGAGCTTCTGTTTCAGTGATTCATGAGAACTGGAAGGTCAAGCCATATATTTTGCTCAGTCAAGCAAGGGAGACTCAGCTCTGTCCGACCTCTGTATGTGATGTTTGGTTTCACAAAAGAGAAAATCAGCTGCCATCATAACATAGAGGATAATCAGTTCAGTAAGGTGCTTATTGCTCACCTTCCATCTGTTAAATCTTAACCCAGATATCTATTTATAAAGACAGTGTCCCTGTGCAGAGCACGCAAAGTGAGCAACTATGTTTACAATGGCTGGCACTGAGAGGTGCAAAGAGACCCGTTTGTCTGATAGGAAAGCTGAAATCAGGAGATGGGACTTTCTGTCAAAAAAAAATCACACTTACATTGAAAACTATCTGGTTACCCAGTGCACTTCCTCTATTCTATAAATAAGGTACATACTTTTTGTCGACATAGGAGAGAGTGACTTAACTACAGTGAGTTTAAACACTTAATACAGCCCTCCCCCCAAATAAATAATATAAACGTGATAAAATTAATAAATTAATTATTCAGAAATTAACACAATGCAAAGCCCTACAAAATAATGTAAACTATAGCTGACATGGTTTTTGCAGAAACAACTTGTCTGCCATACACCTATACAACAGGTAAATACTGTGTTTCCAGAGAGAGGAGCTTTAATTAATTTTATAATTTACAGTCAAAGGAAACATGAAAAGACTGGCAACCCTGAGATCTCCTGTTTTCATCACATGGCCTAAAAAGTAGGAGGGAGGGAGAGGGTATGTCTTCCTAATAACATCCCCTGAGGGTGAGCATGGTGTGGAGCATTAGTGGAGGAGCCTGTGTCTTGGGTATCAATCAGAACAACTGATGACATGAGAGAGGAACTTGCTTAGTTTGGAAAGACAAAATTGCTTAAGTTTGAAATAACTTTCTAGCAACAGCATGAATGGAAATATGTTCTCAGGAACACTCTTTTTCAGGATGAAGGTTGTCACTGAAGTGAAGAGGGAAGCAAACATTAATGATTCTCTGTTTACAAACCACGTGTGAAAGCCCCAAATGCTGCGCTAATGGAGAACAGGATCACTGTGAAACTGTGAATAGAAAATCAGCTGCCTGAGTTGGCTAAGAAATCTGATGCTGGTACAGACACTGATGTTGTGCACTAACCCAGAAATGGGGCAGTATGCATAAAGAACCATCCTTCTTTAATTAAAACAAGAAACAACCATTTCACTTCCAAAAATTACCCTGCTCTGTTGTGCTTTCAGTTTTGAATGAGACTGAAGGAGAAGATAGCCAAATAAAACTTCTCTGAAAGCCTCAGCTTCAGTCACAGAGAGGGGAATAAACTCTAACTTGTGTCCTTTCTCCTTCATCTTTTCTTGTTGCTTCTCTTTTTAAGGGTTTTTTCTTGAGAGCTGAATTCCCTTACTATAATTAAAACTAAACCCCAGTCTGCTATGAATTCACCACTGCACCTTCACATTTTTGCCAACTGAAACTTCCAGTCTTTCAAAGTTTGGGCTCTATTCCAAGCCAAGGTCTGTAGCTAAGTTATCAAGTCACATTAGGATTTTCTGAGAAAGATTTTGGCACAGAATGCAGTCCGGTGTGCTTAGTGCTGGCTGCAGTATTTTGAGAGATCCTGATAGCTTTTAAACTTTCTCATACATAAATCCCCTAAATTCTAAAATTGGCTATCAAAATATAACTCACATTTTTTCCACAGACCAAGTTACATGTGGGGATATGTGGGAGGATTTCAAACTATTATTTGCAAGATGCCAAGCAGACAAGCTAAAATGTTACCAAGGTGACATTCACACCACACCTGAAGACCCACACACCACCAGTAGCCAGCTATTCTGTTTACCTTCTTTCCTTTCAGAAACTGAAACAAAAAAAAAGAGCCACCTGGCTGTTTCCGGAGACAAGAAGAGCAAAACTTCCGCAGTGCTTGAATAAAGGGCTTGAAACAGGGAGAGAGGCAACAATGGCCAGAATAGAAGAAAGCTAGTTTAGATAGAATTCTGGCCAGAAGCCAGCTAGTTGGATAGCTTGTGCTAGATTTGCATTTGTTTTCCTAATTCTGCATACTGGTGAGTCAGTTTGGAAACACTCTTGCTGCAGCAAATACTACCTCCTGCAGTATGCTTTGTGAACACATAGGCTACATTTCCCTATTGCATACCTTTCCTTATGGAAACTCATATGAGAATGATTTTGATGTTGTGGTGGTTTTTGGTTTTTTTTGCAGAATGCTACCACCATTTTGACTTCCTTTAAGGTCAAAAATAGGATAATATGAACTAGATGGTCTGTAGTCTACAGAATCATTTCTGAAATAAATGGAAACTATAAAACCACTCCGTGTAGATCTACCTTGGGTCACTGCCATCAGCTGTGGTACTGCCTACCTTCCCTCAGAAGTCAGGTGATTAAGAAAACCTATAAACCACAATGCAATGAAGTCCAGGTGCTTTGATTTTTACATGAGGCTCTCTCTGAAGATCAGTTCTTGCTATCATCTTGTTCTGTTTTATCTCTCCCTCTATTTCACATTCCCAACATATTTTCTTTCCTTTGGCTAGTCATGTATAAATCAGGGTTTGGAGACCTGTAAGTCCATTCCTGCATAACACAGGCATTTGATGTCAAGTTGATTTTCAGTAGCAGGACACCTGCAAGTTTCTGAGAGCGAAGTAAAGACTCTCAACTATCAGGTAGCTGGAGTTGTGCAAATCAGAGATGTCCCTAAAATTGTCAATAAAATCCTGTCTGACTTGCTGTCATTCTTGGAGAAAACTTTTTTCCCTTTAAATACAATAAAAAATAGTAGTTGTCTTGAATAAATGGGTATGTTTTCTGTAAGGAAATAACCTGATAAAAAGGTGTAAGTCTTCTTCCAAGCACAATCACTGTAAGTTCACATGGATAAAAGGAACTGTCCTATTTCCTGACTTCTGCCCAGTGGCACACAGTGGGGAAAATGTTACTGAAGCATAACAAGCTGTACCAGTTTTGACTGGGATGGAATTACCTTGCTTCATAGTAGCTTGCTTAGTGCTATGTTTTGGCTTTGTGACCAAAAGTGTGGGTAACACACCAATACTTATTGCTGAGCAGTGCTCACACAGCATCAAGGGCTTTTCTGCTTCTCACACCACCCCACCAGCAAGAAGGCTGGGGATGGGTAAGAAGCCAGGAGGGGACACACCCAGGACAGCTGACCCCAGCTGAGCAAAGGGATATCCCACACCATATGGCATCACACTCAGCATACAAAGCTGGGGGAACAAGGAGGGTGAGGGGTGTTTGGAGTGATGGTGTTCACAAGTCACTGTTACATGTGATGGAGCCCTGCTTTCCTGGGGATAGCTGAACACCTGCCTGCCCAGAGGAGATGAATGAATGATTTGTTTTGCTTTATTTACATGTGTGGCTTTTGCTTTCCTTATTAAACAGTCTGTATCTCAACCCTCGAGTTTTTGCACTTTTACCCTTCTGGTTGTTCTCTCACATCCCACTGAAGGGAAGTAAGAGCAGCTGCATGGAGCTGAGCTGCCCACCAGGGTATACCTGTAACAATCCCTTCTGGCACCCAGTGTGGGGCATGAGGGGTTAGAGATAAGCACTGATTTGAGCAGAGTATGCTATACCAAATTTGTATCTGTTGAGCTATTAATTGTCAGGCTCCTGTGCTTGCCATGGGGCTTGCTTGCCTGAATATAGATCAGTAACTAGGGCTCACTAGTGACTGCTTTTTGCTTCTGCTGTTTCCTGTTCTCTTTATCATCCTATTCTGCTCTGCCTGGGAACATACTGATAACAGGAATGGGCTGGCAAATGGCCAGGGCCAGGGCACTGCTGCCATTCCTGTGCTGGACAGGCTGGAACTCAACGTCACAAGACTGTGACTGTGGCTAAAATTAAGATGGTCCAACCAAAAACATACATGGCCATGGAGGCGTCCATGCTAGAGCAGGTACTCCCCTGAAGGGAGAGTGGCCTATGGATATTGTCATTCTGGAGCAGCTACACCCCTAAAGAATGGTGGTCTGTAGACAAGTCCACATTGCCCCATGTAGACTGTGGGTCTATGTATAATCTCCAGCTGGAGGAGGGACAAGGGGAGGCGTTCATTGCAATGCTAAATCCTCTGGTCTGGTCCAAAGGGATGAGGCCTGAAGATTGTAATGAAAACACCTTTAAATTGTTGTAACCCAGGATCTGAGTTGCACGTCATGGGAATTACTATAGCAGGAGGCCCTTGTTGCTAGCCAGGCCAGGAGCAAAGGGAGGAGTTTGCTGCAAACCCTATTATGTTCTGCTGTTAAACCCTATAACCTGGCCCAAAAGAACCAGGGGTGCAGACTGCCACGGGAATACCTTAAACTGTTGTAACTCAGGATGTGAATTGCATGCTATGGAAATTAGCACAGCAGGAACCATCTGAACCAACAGAGGACAAGCCTCACAAGATGTGAAAGTGCAGCAGCCACCCAACCTGAGCTGTCTTTGGTGCCCAGTCCTGAGTGAACTGATTGAATACAGATTGAATAACACAGTGAATGCACAAGGACTAAATTGACTCAATGGACATTTTGTGGACTTTTAAAGGGGTGATCCACAGACTAAGGTAATGATTTCTGTGTCCATATCCCAGGATGGGAAAGAGGAGGTGGTTAATGAGGGAGGATCTGTTGGATAATGTGGGACCTGAGCGCAGTGTCAATAGTATGGAATAACGGGTGGAGATTGCACTGCTTTTGTCTGGGATGGAGCTAATTTGCTTCATAAAAGCATGCATACTGCTAAGTTTTGGATTTGTGACCACAACACTGTTGATAACCCACTGGTATTTTAGCTGTTGCTGAGCAGGGTTTGCACAGCATCAAGGCCTTTTCTGCTCCTCACCCCATCCCACCAGTGAGCAGCCTGGGGGTGCACAAGGAGTTGGGAGGGGATACGGCCAGGACAGCTGACCCCAACTGACCAAAGGGATATCCCACTCCTATCCCACATCCTTCTCCGTGATAAAAACTGGGGAGAGGAGGAGGGGGGATACTCAACATTACGGCACTTGTGTTCCCAAGTCATTGTCACACGTGATGGAGCCCTGCTCTCAAGAGATGGCCGAACATCTGCCTGTCCACAGGAAGTGGTGAATGAATCCCATTTTGCTTTGCTTGCACACACAGCTTTTGTCTTCATCTCAACTCCTGAGTTTTATCACTCATGCCCTTCTGATTCTTTCCCTTATCCCACCAGGGGGGAGAGAGTGAGCAGCTGTGCTGGGCTTAAGCTGCCCACCAGAGTTAACCCACAACAAAAGCCTATAGTAATCGGAACATCAGGCAATAGCTTGGTAATTGGTGAAAGTGCAAACTTCCCATTAGAAAAAATCCCCACAGCTTTCAGAAGACACGGAAACTGAGATAATGAGGGCTTTGTCAACCATTTCTAAAGGTATTTATACTCCCTAAGGGTAAGAGACAAACATTGCTGTTGAGATTATTGTACCAGCCATTGAGCATGGCACAGTACAAGAACACAGGAGATAATGCCCTTCCGCCAAAAGCCAGGCTTTAATACTTCTGGTAAAGACAGAGCACAACATCATTCCACACATCATTTTACAAAAACTGATCTGAGCAATGAGCAGAAACAGTGATAGTACACCTGACTAAGATCTCAGGCACCAGGACAGGAAACAAAAGCCCAACTCCACTGCCTGTCTTACAGAAACAGGTATTGATATATGGCAGCACAGTCACTCTCAAGCTACTTGAAGGGGGTTAAAGAGTAAGTAATCACTATATTTTTAATATAAATGCAATAATTCCCACTACCTTTTGAGTGTTAACACTAAGGCAAATCAGCTGATCACAGTTCCCTCTGGGCCTGACTGTACACTGCTGTTTTAGAATAATTTCAATAATATTTGCAGTCTGGCCAATCCTGCTGGGAAAGAAGTCTCCAGTGGTTCTGAGAGTGTGGGCAGGGAAGGGGTTAGATGTACAGCATACATAGATTTATAGGGGGTCTTGACTCCCAATGTGGGCAAATAAATATTGTCTTTAACATCTGATTTCAAATGTACTCTTCTCCAGCACAATCCTGCAAACATCTTCACTTTTTAATATCCTAATTTTTCCAGATTTTCAGAGATAGTATCTTCAAAGAACCATTTATCTAAAGACATTTTGCTGACATAGCTTTCCAATCTGTTTTGCATTAATGATGCCAACAAGGCTGATGCTGTAATTTCAAAAGCTTCTTTTAATTATTATTTGGGTTTTCTACTTTGAACAAGTAATGAGACTTTTGTGTTCGTCAGCACTAGCCCTTGGAATTTTCTGGGATTCCAGTCCCAAGCTGCCAGTGGGCACACACTGTGTCCACAGCCAACATATTCAAGGACAGAATGGTATCATCTGGACTTACATTCTTGTTTTCAGCACTTGCTGCACTTTCTCTCTTTGGCTTTATCTGAATATTTGCTAAAACATACCTTTTGATTCATTCATTTGCAGGGAGCTTTGAAAATACACTCTCTAGCAGCTAACACTATAACTACAACTACCTTCATTATCATAGATTGAGTGCATAGAACCGTTCCCTCCAAAAAAAGCCCAACAAATAGCCCAAGTTTGCAAAACAGTATGTAGGGTGCCCTGACTAGTAAGTGAAGTGGAGGTTAGGTACCTAATCTGCACAAGTATTTGTGACAATCCCAAGCAGCTTCTACCTTTTTAGATGATTTTACATCTTTAAATGACTTCCTATTAACATCCATAGGGCCTGTGTTGATTTTGAAAATGGTATTTAGGTGCTTTCTAAAATCTGACCTGCTCAGAGAAATCATCAATTATGTACAGATCAGACCAAAACTACAGCTCTTTCCTTGAAATCCACAGAGGATTGAATTTCCCTGAAATTCTCTCACACGCGTACCTCAGTAGTAAGATCCAAGCACTCCTACACTGATTTCCAAATCCAACCTCCACAAAATGTTTTGTTTTGTTTAAGACCACTGTAGGGAAAGGTTTGGGCTTAGTGTCAACCCTAATACAAGTATAGAAATTGAATTTTGGTCTAGTCCTGCCAACAATTCAAACCCATGCACTGGAATGTGTGACCCACAAGTAAACCTGACCATAGAGCATCCAGCAGGACCTCATCTGTGTGTGCTATCATTCAGGAACGTGTGCCATTGGGGAAAGGAGAAACCTTTAGAAATGCCACACAATAAAACATTTAAGTATATCCATGTATAAAATGGAACAGTTAACGAGTAAACAAATGTGGAGGGGAAAAGCAAATTGTGTAACCATTGCAATCAAAGGAGAACATCACACAGAAACTATATCCTGTGTGAGGTTTCGTTATGGAGCCACTACGGAGGAAACGTTAAGACCTCCAAGCCCTGCCAATGCAGCAAACCAAATATGCCTACAGTCACGTATTGGGACTGATCGTGGGCACTCAACCCTGGCATTTTACAATTTTTATGATCTTTGCTTTGTGGAAATTCACAGTGGAATTTCCTACTGGACTACCTGCAACTTTCATTTTGCTTCAGTACAAACTGCAGGCTCAAGTTATACATGTGTAAACAGCTTCTCCAAATGTTTCCATTTAAACAAATTCTCTGAATAATTTACTCCACTTAAATGGTCAGCAGAAATAACTGTAACTTTCCTAGTCTGGTTACAAAACAATGGCCAAAATACCTCAGAGTCACTTAAAAATAACAATTTTACCAAAGCTGAATTTTCCTTTAAACCATTTCCAGGCAAAGTCTGCAAATCCATTAACTGGGTAGATAGTATTCATAAATACGAAGCAAGCACTAAAATGCTTTATTCAGAGTTTGTAAAGGCTTGCTTGAAGAATTTGTGTTTAATTATCACAGGTAATTTGAAGCCTGACCTTTGAAAGTATCCAAGCTAAACACCTGTTCTTCAGTGACACCGAGCTGCTGCTTATCAATTTCAAATGTCTTTAGAATAATAAATCATAAGGAATGAAAATGCAATTATTTACTACTTAACTATACATTGGTCCCAATAACTTAGTATTAAGGGCTTACAATAGAACAGGGCTGAGATCATATACAAACAATTTAGAAGAATTTCAGTTAAATAAATGTGTTTTAAAGACGTGTCCCCTGCAGCTAAAGCAGTTCAAGAAAACCATTCAAATAAGAAAATAACATTGTTTACATTTATAAATGAAACATCATATGAGTATTTATTGATTTTTTTAAAAAATTCAAAAAATACATTGTAACAGAACAGAATGTATACGTTCTTCAATGAAATGACAAAACTATGGTTATCATCTGGACCAGAATACAAATACATGCTAACAATTTAAAAATCATTTTGGGTCATTCAGGAAACATGAAACAAGCTAGCTGTTTGGAAATGCAGTAGTCTTCTCCTTTAGTAAATATGCCTGAGAAAATTAACCTGTAAAGAAATCGGCTTTTAAACTCTAAAACACAAAGAGCTTTCTGGGCTGAAATGGTGAAGAGACCTGTGATATGCACCTGACAGGCCACTGAGCCATTTCCCACAGAGATTCTGTTCACTGCTCCACCTCGGCTCAGCCACCCAGCAGTGGCAGAGTTTTACATCAATACCAGGCTTATTCAAGTGAGGTGTTTAAAAGCATGCAAAGATGATGTCAAACCATCAGTTACATACACAGCGGATAGATGTTAATGATCAAGAGTCTGCACCAATTTCCTTGCTTTGTATTAGGGCCAAGTAAAAAGTAGTAGTCTAGTTCATGGATGAAAAGGATTATATTTTTTGGCTCAAGGTAAGACCCTTTAAAAACAGTTTCTACAAAAGCATCTAGAATCAAAGTATGAAAAAAAAAAAAAACAGGACAACACAACTAAGCATTTTACAGTGACCACATACTGTAGGCAAGTAGGACCCAAAACAGTAACATAAATTGTGCATCAGTTCTGTGAAAATAAACCATTACTAGGAGACACAAGCAATCTGACAAGCTGTGAAAGTGAGCAGTGAAAACTTTATGGATTGAATTTCTTTTCATCAGAATTCATCTGTTTCTACTGCAGGCAGGTAACAAATGGAACTCAGGGAAACTGAATTCCTATTAGCAGCTTAACTCTGCTACAGCGAGTCTGAGGGTATTACTGTTTCTTTCATTAAGAGACATTCAAATTAATGAAGCAAAAATGACATTTCAAAAATGAAGACCAAAAGAAATCTGAATTTTTTTTTTAGACAAAAACAGTGTTAGGTCAAATCCACAACTGGTGATATCTAATGTAAACAAAAGTAATTTAACTATGCTGCTTATACCAACAGGACATCTGACACTATTTCTTGAATTCTAGTAGCCTTTTTTAAGTCACTTCCAACAACTGCATACTTTGTAAATTACATGGGCTTTGATGAAAAAATTCATTGTCAGGCATGCAAAAGAAACCTCCCGTTTTTAGAATTTAGTTACATGATCAAATTACATATGCTAAAGCATATGAAACCAACTCTCCAAATGAAGCAAATTCACAATTCTGAAAAGAGAAAAAACTCCAGACAAAACAAAAACTCGAAACAAAAACCTATGACAGGAAAAAGCATATTTCTACATATATCTCTGATGGTTCAACACTGTAAAATGAGCCACTACCCATATGCACATGTAATTTTGCACATAATGGGATAGGGACGAGGCTTCCTTTTCCTAACTTCCACACCACAGAAATGACTGGATGTACTACAGAGGCTGCCACTGTCCTATGAATTATAGGGTATTTGGCATTGCTGGATACAGTGTTCAAGGATTCATGCACTCACCCAGCATAGTTCATCTTACATTCTCTAGCATTGACTGTGATGGCAAAAACGTTCTGCATTGCTCTGACACCAGCTTGGCTTCTAGGCTGCACCTTCTGAACAAAACACCATTCTCACGTGTCTTGGTTCCAGACAGGAAAGGGTTAACTTTTGCAGTAGCCAGGAGGAGGCCTGACTGGGACCTGGAGGTTATTCTGTAACACCTCACATCACTGCTGCAGGAAGGGAGTCTGTCCTGGGGAGAAAGGGGTTCCTTCTGGTCAAGTAGTGTGGCAAAGGGATTGGTCGGATATTGTCTGTTGGTGGGGGGAGTTCTGTGTGATTCTTGTACTCTCTGCCATTACTACTGGTCAAATTCCTATCTCATGGCTGTTTCCAATAAGTTGTTCTTATCTCAGCCTGTGATCTTTGCCTTTTATGCCTCCAATTTTCCTCTCCACCCCGTTTAGGGGGAGGGAGGAGCGAGTGGCATGTTGTTTGGAGAGTCTCACTGGGAACATGAAATTGGGGAGTACCATTCCTAAACCAGGACAGCCTCATTTGGCACCCAGTGTGTGGCATAAAGGGTTGAGGTAACAACAGAGCCGTCCAGAGCAGCTTGGAAACAAATTCAATCTAAGCATTTTCTGCATTAACTCCAGAGCCTCTGGTCACAATGTTGCTTGGTCTGTTCAGGTGTTGGTGGTACCTAACCCTGTCTTCCCACACTCCCCTGTACTCCTATATGTGCTCCTTGTGATGTTCTTTTTCAGACCAGGGAGAGGGATTGGGGTTGCTTTTTTGCTGTATTATGGGATATCAGTCTATGATCAAGGGCAATGAGCGTAATTTCAAAAGTGTATTCAGTGCTGCCCTCCTACCTTTACTTTGGGCACTGTCTTTGGGAGTGCAGTAACAATCGTACTCAGTCTGTAGGGGGAACAGGGGAGGATGATTTTCCCCAGTCTTTCACCTCCTTCTCCTCCTTCAGCTGTTACAACAGCTTTTGAGAATTTTGAATTTCCCTTGGATGTTAAGGAAAGCATGTTCTTATTGCCAAGTCTCGCTGGTCTCCTCAGTCCACACCATGTTTAGAGTCAAGAAAGAGATTTCTAGGCAGTTCATTCAGAGATTTGCCCCAAGGGTGGATAGCCATGAGTGGCATGAAATGTGGCAAGAAATGAACCAGGATTTTTTTAATTTTCTGCTCCAATGGTTTGGAAGTTCATCCCCAAAAACAACAGTGACAGAATATTTACAAGGAGCATGCTGTGGCAACTTGAGAAAGGGGCAACTTACTGCAGTGTGCTGGGCCCTGGCTACTTTTTGCTGGACACAGTTCAGTAATAGGCAACACCCTCAGGGGAAAGAGGAGGAAAACAGACCTACAGGCACTGTTGCCTGATTTGCAGCTGAACCAGAGGAACCACTGTGCCAGCAGTAGTTGCCCCTATACAAAAGAAGAAATTCAAGACCAAATCAGCTCATGCAGTGAGGGATAAAGAAGATGCAGAGCCCTCAAAAGAGAAGGAAGAGACAGGGCCAGAGATAATCATCTGATCCCTGTTCTCAGGTGTATTAAGTTTGCATGGCCTGGGTTTTTTGGGGGGGGGGGCTACAAGGGTGGCTTCTGTGAGAAGTTGCCAGAAGCTTCAGCAGAGCCAATCCCTGGCAGCTCCAAAGACAGATGTGCCACTGGCTGAGGCTGGGCCAATTAGGAAAGTGGTAATGCCTCTGAGACAACATACTTGAGAAGATAAAAGCTGCTGCGCAGTTGAAATGGTGGGTGGAAAAGGGTGGTGAGAACATGTAAGAAAAGCTCTGCAAACACCAAAGTCAGTGCAGAAAGAGGGCAGGAGGTGCTCCAGGCACCAGAGCTGGGATTCCTCTGCAGCCCGTGGTGATGGCCATGGTGAAGCAGCTGTGCCCCTGCAGCCCATGGAGATCCATGGGGATGCAGAGATCAGCCTGCAGCCTGTGCAGGAGCCCCACACTGGAGCAGGTGGGTGCCTGAGAGGAGGCTGTGAGCCCATGGGAGACCTGTGCAGAGAGGGGCCCTGCTTCTACACTGGAGCAGCCTGTCCTTGAAGGACTGCACCCCATGGAAGAGTGACCCACATTGCAGCGGTTTGGGGAGGACTGCAGCTCATGAGATAGACTCACAATGGAGAAGTTCATGAAGAATGGTCTCCTGTGGGAGGGACACCACAGTGCAGGGGAACAACTCCTCTCCCTGGGCAGTGGGAGAAACCAGAGGTGATGAATTGACCAAACCCCCTACTCCCCGTCTCCCTGCATTGTTGGGGGGAAGAAGGGAGGGGTAAGGGTGTGAGAGATGAGGTAATATTTTGCTGAAGCCAAAAGGTTGTTAAGTGAAAGAGTGAAAGTTGTTGGTTCTATGTGTTGTTTGCAGTTTGGATTTGTTCTGGTTGGTTTGTTGGGTGTTTCTGTGAGCTGGGAGAGGGACAGAATTGAAGACATGGCCAAAAGGAAGTAGGATGAGAGGGGAGGGGACAGAAAAGTAAGCAGTCAGGAGAGAATGTAAGTTCCCGAGTACCCAGCCAATGGGAAAGGGTCAGGGACGACCCCCCAGATGGGAAAAGGGTATATTTTGTAGCCATTTTGTTGTGGGGCGTGTGTGTTCAGTTCTCTGGGAGAGAGGTACACCTGACTCAGTTAAATCATTGCTAATAAACAGTTCTCTTTCACTCCAACAAAACTTTGTCCTCATTTAATTGTATCTAAAAGTTAGTTCATTTCTAACAAGGGGAAGCTGTTTTCAAGGTTCTTATTTTATTTCTCCTTATCCTACTCCAATTTTGTTAGTTATAAATTCAATGCATATCTCTAAGTTGATATGCATTGAGGAATACCTGTTTTGCCCACTATGGTATTTGATGAATGATCCCTCCCAGTCCTTACCTCAACCCATGAACCCTTCATTGTATTTTCTCTCCCTCATCCAGCTGCAGAGGAGAGTGAGAGAGCGGCTTTGGTGGGTGCCTGGCATCTGACCACTACACCAGGTGAGCAAAAATGTGTCAGCCACCAGTCAGGAGAGCCCCTGGTACCTGGCTGCTCCTATCCTGGGACATCGTGTCTCACAATATGAAACTAGATGGTAATGAAGCCAAGCAACTGGAAAACCTGTCACAGGATGCAGATGTTGACAAGTGGATTGGGAAGAGGACAGAAACTCCCAGCCTCTGGAAGTGACTCCTGACAAGCAGAGGGAAGGGTATTCTCACAAGGATGATCTAATAGTGTGTCCAAGCAGGTGGAATGCCATGGAGAAAGGTATCCAGTACCTGAGAGCATTAGCTGTGCTAGAGTTAATTTACAGGGATTGAAATAAAGAGCAGTCCTCTCTAGCTCCAGATGAGGTCCAGTGTACACAGTCAATGTGGTGGAAGTTTGTGCAGAGCACGCCATCATCATACGCCATTGTCATTAATGGCAATGAAAGAAGGACTTCGGCAATCTGAAGATCATGTTTTTTCCTCCCTATCAACCTGCACCTCAGCTGTGGAAAGACAGTCCAAGATGGCAGACAGATTTGAGAGATTTGAACAAGCTAGAGCGCAAATGTCCCATGGCCCGCCAGCATGGACCAGAGTTCTTGCTACTGGGAGCAAGTGCCCCCCTGCTCGAGAGAGACATCACAATGTACACATCACAAGGTAACCTCTGGTTTTACTTGCATGACCATGGAGAGGACATGAGGAAGTGGAATGGAAAACCCACCTGGGCCCTAGCAGCATGGGTACATGAGTAAGAGGAAGAACAACCATGGCAGGAAATCCTTCAAGGATAAACACCACTCAAGTTTCCAGTGGAGAAGTCCTCAGACAGAACAGGAGGCTGATGTTGCTTCCAATTCTCTTGAAGGACCTTTGTATTTATTTGTGAGCAACAAATACAGTGACCAGAACTGGAGGAGTCCTGCCTCCAGCAAGGTGGAGGAAAGGGACAATCAGATCTTTTGGACTGTGTCGATCTGATGGCTTGGCACACCAGACCCACAGGAGTTTAAGGCTTTAATTGACACCAGTGCACAGTGTACCCTGATGCCACCGAGATATGTATAGGCAGAATCCATCTCTGTTTCTGGGCTGACAGGGGATCCCAACAGCTGACTGTACTGGAAGATGTACTGAACCTGACTGGGTATTGAGAGAGACTGGAGGAGATTGCTTGATCAAAACATTTTGAGCATGTGTGTGGGCAAAGGGGCAGGTTGGGCCTTGGCCTGGTGAGGCGATGCCCTGCTCCACACACCCCATCCTCTAGAGCCTGTATCCCAGCCCCATAGTGAATGCCAATCACTGGCACACTGGAGGCAATGCTCCTCATCCCATCTCTGAAGCCCCTAACCCAGCTCCTGAGTGGCTGCCACACCAGAAGTCTCGCCTGGAGGAAGGGCCCAGGAAAGCCAAAGGTACTTAAGCCAGATCACCAGGCAATTATTTCTTGCTTAGTGGGCCCATGATGCCTCAGGTCATCAGGGAAGAGATGCAACACATAGATGGGCTTGTGATCAAGGGGTGGACTTAAGCATGAACATAATCTCCCAGGTTATTCCATAACTGTGAAACGTGCTGCAATCAAGCAGGCCAAGAGGGTAAAGCCCCTGTGGTGTGGGGATCAATAGTCAAAATATGGGGAGGCCTGGCAAATCAATTATACCACACTCCCACAAACCCACCAAGGCAAGCACTGTGTGTTTACTGTGGGAGAAGCAACCACTCTAAGCCCCCGTGGTATATATGATCAATGTGTTAAGGAAGACAGCTTGGATTAGCCCTGCCTCAGGGAAAGGCAAACCCATCCATGGAATTGTTTTTGCTCAAGGACCTGGGTACATTTGGTGGACAATGCAGAGGGACAGAAAAATGCTATGTGTACCTCCAAGGATTTAGATTTTTAGGTGAGAACAGTCTGTAGTGTTGAATTGTATAACACTGGTTGCTGAATGACACTGCCAAATGACACTGTATGCCACAACTGTGATGGAAAATGAGTATGGACTGCTCCAGATGCACCAGTAGTGAATTTGTGATGCAGCTTGCAACCAGCTGACAGCACACCAGCCCTCCTGCCCTGGAAGGCGTCTAGGACAGACAAAACCCAGAGTCACGGACTAAATGGACTCAACAGACATCTTGCAGGAACAGCCACTGACTATGGAAATGATACCTCTGCTTGTATATACATACATACATACAGTTGGAATGTGTAGGATCTGGGCATTCTATAGATGGTCTAGAATAAGGGGTGGATAATATCCTGGTTCTGGCAAGAACAGGGTTTATTTTTACAATTGCAAGGAGGGGCCACGGGTAAGACCTAGACATTATTCTATACCACCTCATGTCATTGCCAGGTTTGGGGGAGGGAATCTCTTCCAGTCAAATAAGAGTGGCAGAGGGCATGGTCAGGTATTGGCTGTTCTCAGGGGGTTTCTGTGGAAATTGTTAATTTCTTCTACCCTCTGTCATTAGCATTGTTGCTGTTACTGTTCATTTTCTTATCTCATTGCTTTTTCCAGTAAATTGTTCTTATCATAATCCAGGTTATTTACCTTTTATGCCTCCAATTGTCCTCTCCAGCCCACCACAAGGGGAGGCAGGAGAGGGAAGGGGAGAGTGAGTGAGTGCAGTGATTTGGAGAGTGTCAGTGGGACACTAAATTGGGTGGCACCATTCCTAACATCAAAACCAAAACATCAGGTTACATTTAAGAGGTGTAGGGTGGGAAGCAAAAACACTACTTTAAAGACCTGGCCTAGAAGACAAATGCAAAGGTAAGGTGGTGCATCAGTAGCTTCTGGATCAGAGTCAAAAGGAGAAACCAACAGGTGAAGACTCTCAAAGAAGTGCAAGGTAAAAGCATAATTTAAGTCTGTAATTATTTAAGGAGAAGAGACATAGGAAAGATGGGCTGCAGTAAGATAAATGTAAGGAAGGAACAAAAGAGAAGGAGGGACACAAATATTCGTGGAAATCTGTATCTCCTGGACCCAGAAACTGCCTCAGACACCAGCTAATTTTACAAGATAAGTTAGTTACATGCACGCCCACATTCAAGAGGGCAAGAGTGAAACCTTGACGGCAACGCTACGATTCTGGCTGAAGAGCTTCCTTTTCCCCCTCCCATACCTGAAAGCCTTGAATCCTTGCCAAATATTCCAGCTGTTTTGAAGGCTGCACTGTAGAACAGGGGGAAGCAGGAGATATTCCTTTCAGACCTATGGCTTCAGCAGTTGGGGATGTTCCATTCATGAGAAGTTCCCTGGCAATTGTGGCTGTGCTATTTGTTGTAGGAGATATGCTGAAGAAAGAGCTAGAAGTCTGGCTCATTTCTTTGGACGACAAATAGCTTACAGTGGTACCAGAGGCTGATTTGTTGCGGCTTGCTTCCATCTCTTGATATACATCAGGAGAGAGATGGAGTATTCCCTTTGGTGCTGAAAACAAAACCAAAGATCATTCTTATTACTTTAGAATGGGTTTGACATGTAGATAATTTTCATTAACATATTTTACAGTGAAAAACAAAGTAAGAATTTAGAAGCAGTATATTTTTTTACAGTAACTGTACATGAAATCACTTAATTTATTTAGAAACAAAGCATATCTGAAGTGCCCCTCTATTTCCTCTTCCCCAACTCTTTTTTAAAATGGTACAAACCTTAACTTTAAAAATGTAGCTAGCATAGAATACACAATATGAACAAAAAATGTTTGGAGACCTACAAACCATGAGGAACAGATGTTACTTCAAAATAGTAGCACAACCATTATCTCCCTGCATTCTTCTACCACTTATCTGATACAACAATTTAGGCTGTTTCTCACAAATAATTGAAACTTGTCTATATCAGCACTGTTGCCACCAGAAGTAGTTTAATTTTTTCTCCCACCTACAGCTGGTGTTTGTACTCCTCAGCTGCTCTATTGCCAGCACCAGCACCTGTAGGACCATGCAGGGATGTTCATGAGAACGAGCTGCTGGAGGCAAAGCAAGGGCAGTGTGGTTCCTTGCAGCAGCAGCACTGCCTCAAGTGCTGGATTAAAGTGTTTGCTGAATCACAAGGGCAGCCTGTGGTTAAAAAATCTTAAATTGCCCTGCAGCCCCAGTGTTACTGTGCTAATGCCTCTGATGTGACTGACTGCTCTGCAGTGAAGAGGAATTTTTTTTTTAATTTATGTAGCTGCATATCCTATAGTTTTCATCCTATAGTTTTCAAATAGCTACTTGCCTGCAAGAACATTTATGCTGAAAAAGGAAAGCATATATATATATCCTACCTAATATTAATAGGAGTTAAGGTAAACAATAAAAATATCTGAACTTATTTATGTGAATTACTTCTAAATATTTCCAGTGACATGTAAATTAGGAATAATGTATCTACATTTAAACATTTTTAATAACTTTTTAGAAAATATCTCAACCCTAAACCTGCTTGGAAACAGAGGTACATACTTGATCAGTTTTGCTGATAGTCTTGTGCGTGGAAATGTGTAGAATTAAGTTTCAAGTTTGCTAGTTTTCTTACACAATGAAGCATTTTTTGGAAACACAAATAACCAGTTGGCTGATACAAGAGGAAAACCTTTTCTTTATTATTAATATATCAGAAAATGAGCTTGAAATGTGTAATTTCATATTAAGAACATACTTTAATCTTCTAGCATATAATATGAGTGAACCTGAGCCATATGGCATTTCATTCTAGGGCTAATAAACCTGTTTGTTAACTGATTTAGTAACCCCAAGAGAAATCAAAGGGTTCAATGCTTAATTCATTTGCAGTACATATTAAATTAATCTCAAGAAAGTAGAATAAATTCAAAGAAGAGGAGGAAATTAATTTCCAGTACCTAGGAAAGATTTCTCTAATCCTAGAAGTGCAAGTAGTACTTTTAAATAAAATGTCTACTACAAGGAGAAGACTCGAAAAATATTACCTGTAATTAATATCCTCATTTTCAACTACATGGCAAAAATGGAACTTCCTCACTGCCGACTCAGCAAACTGCTTACAGGTGAATCTTTTAATTGATTTACTCGTACATTTGGCTTTTAAATTCATATTGCTTTTAGAAATCTGGAACATCTGCTTATATCATTTACAAAGATGTATCTGTTATTCACCTGACTGCTCTCCCCACCTACCTGCATAGGGCTGGGGAGTCTGGTTGGAACCTGAACATTAAGGCTGCTTTTACCTAGTTTAGAACTGGCTCCAAAGGCAGTAGACTAAACTCCAGAGCTGAGCTCCAGAGCTAAGCACAAATTCAAGACAATGCTGCTGGGAAAGATGGAGGATAGGATCCTTAAAATTTCTTTTTCTCCATCTGGGACAATTTCAAACATAATCTAACAGATAAACAACTGTGTAAATACACAGCATGATTTTTTTTACAGCACATAATCACTATATGAGAAGGGAGACTTTATATGCCTTCCAAAAAGCTGTAACCTCCAAGGCCTACCTCTATCTGTATTTTTAAAGTCTTACACAAGACATAAGATTAATGAAAGCTGAAAAAAAAAAGATAATACAGATCTTGATAGTTGATGTTAGGTTACAAAACCAAACAGCAATAAAAATACAGAGTGGCAGATGTTCACCACCTCCTAAGAACTGCCCACTGTAAATCTGATTTCCCACGAATATTGCAGAAACAGAAATGAAAACTGAACAAAAGATAAAACAGCCTACTTGTTTAGAAATAACATGATATTAGCCTCCCCAATCAATTTTAGAAAAACACAGTACAATGTTAACTTAAAAAAAAAGTTTAAAGAAGTTTAAAATCAAGTTCAGCGCTGCAGATGTCTGTTCCATTGATGTAATATTATTTAAAACAAACATTTTACATGCTTTCTCAGCCATTTCACTGTTTTTACATGATCCACCCAAATATCTAACTGCTGTCTGGAACAATGGTTTGGAATACTTCCAGATTACTAAGCTTTCTAAATGTTAAAATAACTAATATGCAGCATATGATGAATAGAAAGCTATTGAGCAGAGTATAGCAAATGCTCTTAAAGTACTGACTTTAATGGTGATGTTAAATTAATAATAGTACTTTTACACTCTGCAACACCTTACTGCTAAAGACTTCAAAGTGCTTTATAAGCAACAATTAATTTAAATCATACATTGGCTCTGAGAGGCAGATATTATATTACCATCATTGATTATCTCTGGAAACAAAGTAATGTAATATTCTAGACATTACATTAATATAGTTGCAAGATATTAACTTTTTATATTCAGGGCCTATGTTTCATGAAGCTTCTTACAAACTTGTTTTAAAAAGCCAATAAAAACTTGGTCTCTTTGAAAACTTCTATAAAACATATATTCATTGTAATTCATTACCTATTTTTAATGTATTACTGAGGATATTTTAGATATCATTCCTCACTGTTGCCTGCTTACTTTAACTCTGCTGTATTATAGGAAATGTATAAATATATTTAGTTAGGGTAGTAGAGTTATCAAACAACAAGGAATACAACAACAACAGAGGATTAAGTGCAAGAACAAAAGAACCCTTCAGAAATTATCTTAATTTGTCTTCTAACAATCAGTTGATTAAAAACCATGGGAGAAAGAAGTACTATCCTCTAACACCTTTATGCATGGCAGCAGAACATCCTCAGGCAAACATTTTCATTCTTTTTATTTTTCAGCTAAGAAAATACTTTGTGTCCACTAAATATTTATCCCATACAAGCTTCACCATACTCCACAGGAAGAATCATAATTATTAGGAGTCACAGGATCTATGACAGACCAACAACACTGCACCTTCTGCTGGACATTAACTTAGAGCCACATTTTTGAAACATGTTAAAATAATTTCCATTTATATTATTTAAACCTGTGGGCAAATGTGCTACAAAAATATGCAGGCTAGCTATGTAATCACTAACATTTTAAAAACATGTCTTATTCATCTTTGGCAGTAATTGTTAGCAGTCTCTCACAACCTTCTGAAGTCTATGAAAACACACTGAAGACCTTTCTTACCTAATAAGAATAAATAGTAATAATTTCTTACCTAATAAGAATAAATTTCTTCATCTTCCATTGTCTACTTTTGCTGTCACGTACTAGATAACTGCAAAATAGCTTGGACTCCAAGGCAAATGTATGAATAAGATACAAAATGGCCCAACAATCCCTAACAAGGCTTGCCCTGGAAATGTAATCTCAGTGCTTTGGTTGCACTTTTTTCACAGCAGCCGTAATAGAGACAATCTCCAAAAGTTCTGTTTGAGTGATGTTATTTTTTATCCCAACCCCTTTCCCTTCAGTGTCCCCTTGGCTGGGAAGACAGGGGGACATTTCTGCAAAAGGGTCCTCACTTTCTGCAGTTTGTGGTAAACAAAACTAGCTATTAGAAGAACTGTCTGCTTGGGGAATAGGGTGAAGAAGAACAACTGACAATATTACTGAACAAGCCTCAATGTAATAAGACTCTGCAAAAACGGAATTTGCTGATACAGGAACAGTGACAAGTTACCCCGCAGCAGTGGGCTACTAAATTAAGAAAAGTTCAGAGTGATGACAGCATTGCCTGCACACTCACAGTTGTTAGAGTCTACACAGGTACCACTGGTGTTCTACTTCCAATTTTCTGTTTCTGTCAGGAAGGTCAGAAAACGTGAGAAGTGGAGATTTCAGTTTTATCATTCAACTCCACAAGATGGCCTACAGAATCAGGCTTGTGTTGTCAATCTGCACATATATATATACTTATGTCAGTGCTAATTTTCTCTTCTATACTTAATCACTACTGTAGGGATACTCTGCCTTCACTCAGTGACTTCTCTGGTTCACGGGCACTCACTGACTTTTCATATTTATACCTGGTCTAAACCACAACTTTATTCTTTCCTGGAGAATACAGTTTTCTCCCCAAGTTCTAGCTTATCTTACAGAAAAGCTATACTTGTTCATGTGTCAGAAGCAGTGCCAGCTGCAATATGACTTCCCTTGACCCTGCTGAAGAGTACATGCTCTTCCTTGCACTACAACCAGTGATATGGGACAGGGCACAAAGGAGTGTTTTCATGTCTTGTGCAATGATGCCAAGTAAACCATGGTATAATTCTGTGTATGGTATGCTCATAAATTAAATTTAGCACCCTGGTATTTGAAATAATCCATCACTAGATGAAGAAAAGACTATTCATAAGGAAATAATCACTATTTTTGGAACTGAATAAAATACTTGATAAATAATCATCAAAAAGCTTTCTTTCAGATTATGCTATCTGTAGTCACATTGAATAAAGCCTTCTTATAATGTCGTACATAAAGTACAGGGAAAAATCTTGTAGTAAGGCTATAAGAAGGAACAGTTAAAACTGGGTCTAATCCTGACTTCACAATTTTGTACATTAAAATGGACAAGAACTTAAGAGGCATGGGGGATACTCAAATGCAATAATTACTCCCTGACACAAGTAACTGTCAGGAACTGGCAGGTTCTCAACATGCCCTAAAATATGTCCTATTACACATCTACTGGTATTAAAAAAAAAAAAAAAAAAAGAGAGAATCTACAAAACCAAATAACTACTTCAAAAACAAGACCGAAAAATGTAAATATTATAATAAAAAGAAATTATGGTTTTATACCCCACTCAGTGTAAAAGGCTATTTATATACCAGAATATTTTCAAATTTTATTATCTCAGTAGGAACCCAGAAAAGGTCAGTCAAACAATTGAATAGGCAAATAGTATGGCCATTACATTCTCAGCAATTGTCTACACACACTCTTGGCTTGAAATACCAAGCTGCAATCATTACCTACTTAACACAGCTATCCGTGGTATTTCTAAGTCACCAGCTACTGCAATATTCAGACATGAAAAAATGTTTTGTCATTACACAATGTCTTTCAATCAAAAGATCTCGTCTACATGACCTTAAACAAACTGATGTTACATAAAGCTACTCATTAAAATCTTAACTCTTGTTTAACCTTAAAATAACCATGATACTAAAGTAAATACTATTTAGTTCTTCATGAAATCAGGTCTTGATATCCCTAATTTCACTGGACTATTTTCTGTATAGCTAAAACAGAAATTGCAGTATCGCAGGACTTCAATTGTATGCATTTCTGTAACATTTGGCATTTAACTCACATGAGGAAAGTCCTTTGAATTCTTCCCCAGCTTTACTCCTGCTTGAATATATAAGATTTTGGTAAAAAATAAGACCTAGTGTTTGCAGTGGGGAATTCCTACAGGATATTCTATGACATATTCCAATAGATAGATGAAACAGCTACACTGTTTTACATGATCATTTCTGCACCACAATTTTCCAGCAATATGTCCACATACCACATAACAAATTATTAAGCTTGAGCAGGTTCAGAAAATTACCAATCAAAATACAGAAGGAAGGTCAATATTCTTATCAGTAAAGAGGATCAGCAAATTTGGAGCAGGAGCAAATCAAGCTAGTGAGCTGGCAGATCAAGGTGCCTGTAACAGCTGCAAGAAAGCGATGTGTGTGGGGGTAAAGCAATTTAGGAGAGTGCCTAAGTGCAACTGGAGGCAACCTGTGCAGGCAAGATTATTCATTAACAGATGAGGAGGGCAATGAGAATGGTGATGATGAAAACAAAGGCCTGACCCACGTGGAGAAGAGAGGAAAGAATGAGCAAATCTACTAGACAAGGACAGAGAGGTTGCTGAAGCTAAGAAGGCCAAGGGGGCCATCAACAAGCACAGCTTATGTATGAGTGAGGAGGAAATCAGAGGAGGAGAAAGCAGTGTTTGATGTCGAAAGGGCATAGAGGAAAGAGTGGAGAATTAAGTTTTAGTTCTGACAGCAACAAGGTTTCAGTTCAGGATAATCAATTTTTCAAGGACAAGATTATCCTATGCTAAGGGTGAGGTATCTGTTGGGTTCCAGGTTGGAGGGAAGAGAGTTTGAAAAGGAGGAAAGACTCCAGAAAAGTGAAAGTATTTAGAGTAACACTGTACTGAGGTGAATTAAGTGATCCTGCCCAACTTTCTCACCTGAAGACAGAAAACCAAATGCAGATACTTAGTATAACTACATAATTAAATTTGAATTTGAGAATTAACATTAAAAAAGAGCTCTGCATTTCTACTTCATGTGCAGATTTTTTCAAAGGAATAGACTAGCAACCTTGAATAAATGTAATTCATATTAGCCTTTTAGGAGACTGGTAAAAACACAAGGATACATTATCTGAAATGATCTCTATCCATAGAGCTGGCTTTCTCCTGTCATGGTGGCTGCTTCCTCTTTATGCATTTTATACATCAAAACCTTGATGGCTAAGCAGTCTCCCAGACAGGTGACTCAAGTTCCTTCTCGTCCTGAGAGCATCCAAAACACAGACCTTATAGCCCAAGTCTCTATTTCTTACACATGCACAATCTATATTACTCAAGAACCAGGCAGCAGGTTTCTCATTCTTTTTAGTCTGTATCTAAAATAGCCAGAATATCTGTAAACCAGCCAGAGAACACCTGAATACACATCTGCACTTTCATTCACAAGAGTTTCAATCAACAGGCAAACTGCAGTCGTGATTACTTTAGATCACTCCTTCCCTGTGAATTTCCTATATTTTAATGGCATTTGATTTTCCTTTTTTGGCTGCAAATAGTATTAGATACACATCTCTAAAAGGCAGCTGCCATTATTCAAACTACTCTGCTCTCCATGAATACTCTCATCTGCTGAAGAAGGAAACTAAGTTTCCAATGCTCTGGGCATTGTTTAAAACACTAGGCTCTTTATAAATACACATTGTACTCTAAACTCAGCAAAGAAATCATCATCTCTGAAGATGCAAAACTTGAAGAACTTTAAGCACTTAACTGAGCATCTCAAAAGGGGAAATGTGGGAAAAGGAGAAGGACCATTTGCATTTGTTGCTTTATGCTCCAGAGTTGAGCCCAAATCTCACTCACACATAAAAATGCTAATTTGGCTCTTGTCACTTGTTCTCAAAACAGCAAAGAAAAAATAAGACTCCCTTCCCTGTTTTGTTAATATGTTTTTTAATATTAGTTGTTTCAGAAGTTTTTTCAACTATTAAAAAAAATATATGCAAGCTGCATTTAATTGGCATTACGCTGGATAAAATTATTTTCATTGTTAGATGAAACTGAAAACTAACATATTGGTTCTTAATAATGCCAAATGCAGCACGGATTTCCTAGCTTCAGTAAATTAGGAAAGAAACAAAATTGAAAAAATCTCCTCTGCTTCTAAATTTAATTTTCCCATGTCTTCAGTTAGAAAGAAAATTTAATTACAAAATTAGCAAATCAACTCAGCAGTTACAGAGGCAAGGTATTATTTAAACACAACCAGATGTGATAAGAGACTCTGGACAAGGCTGTGAGATATATAAAGTGAGGCCAAATGGCTCAGCTGAAGGAACTGCTCCATTGATGGTATAATGCTCACCTGACAGTTTGTTAGCTGAAAAAATCCCCACAAAACAGAAGAAAAAAATGAAAATGAACAGATGGAAAACTACTGTTCTGTGGCCTTTCACCAAGTAAGTGGTGTTGTCAATCCCTTTACTGTGGTTTCTAGTCAGAATGGCAAATAATTCAGCAAACACTCAGTGATGTATCAATGTAACTCCTAGCAAGAGGGCATTATAACTGACAAAGCTGAGTAAATTTGGAAGCCATTCAGAAGCCAAGTCCAATGCAACAGCAGTACTTAGCAAGTAAAAATGCACACAATCCACTATAAATCACCTTTGAAATATACCCAAAAGGATTACATATTTCAGCAAAATATAACACATAGACATTTCAATTAAAAATGCCCAAATTAGAAAAAAAAAAAATTATCCCCAAACTGTAGACTTTTGTTCCTGCTCATGGAAACACTGGGGTATTAAATTATCTACTGGAAGTCTTCACCAAAATCCCCAGTTGAAAAACAAACAATTAGACGACTATTTAAATAATATCTTTCTAAAACTATTGAGGACCAGAACTACAAAGTTCACATAAATTTTGTTTCCTTCAATGTGAAGATGTATTAGTATGTAAAATTTCATAAACACATAATTTATGTTGCATTTATTTTCACCAAAAAGCTGGTGAAGAAACATCTAAGTAAGGATCAGAATGTAGCCATATATTTAGGGTTTACAATAACACCAAATGTTTTTGTATTTTTTATATTTCTTAATTTTTATTTCTTAATCTAATACTGAAGTAGACTTTTAAAAATATTAAAGTAAGTGTTATTTACAGAAAAATATCAGATTTTCTCATTACAGACTTAAGAAACTCTTCAGAATATCTATTTGCTTTTTTCTCTCCCTTCTTTTTTTTTTTGTCACTGAGAACAATTGTATGAGATCAAGTATCTTTGCTCCTTAGGAGATCATCTGCTCCTGCTGCTCATTTACCATCTGAAATCATAATCATCTGTTGGTGACAATCTAATCATCTTCACAGTAACTAATTGTGATGTCACAAACAAATGGTTATGATTTCAGGTGGTGAACAAACAGCAGGAGCAGATGTACTCCAAAGAACAAAGACTGGAAAGTCATGCACGAATCCCTAGTAATAAAATGTTAGGCAAGAAAAACAAAGAGTCTGTCCTTTACAGAGAGGTAGGATTACTCTCTGTGTTTGTTTTTTTTTTTTAAATTATCAGTTTTTCAGTACTTTGTGACTCCCAAAATCGTTAGAAATAGGTAAAGGAAAACTATGCAATGGGAAACTGAAGTTGGGAAACATCTAAAAACAGTTACGGTTATTTTTTTCCTTCTTAGAATTATAATATATAAGAACACAGTTACATTTTACTTGTATTTTTATACTGTTCTTCATAGCTCATCTACAGCTTCTCCTAGAACACATCCTGTATTGATGTTTGTGATTACCCCATCCAGAAATACAAACCAAAAACATGTTCCCATGAAAATGCACTTTGTAATAGGATTGTTTATTTGTTGCATGTTTTATTTCTGTTGATAACTGCTTAAGTCAAATCAAGAGAGATAAATGAGATTCTGTTTACAGTAAACATCTTCTGTATGGGTTCCAAATGCTTCTAGTCTGCTCACAGTCTCTCAAAGTCTCTTCCAGAAGCATAAGGGAAAATAATTCAGTCAATGTTCTTGCCATTTCACATGTGAAGAATGTCAAAGATATCCCAAAGCATGAAACCAACATCTTTGTGTTTCATCTTTCTTTGAAATTGTGAAATGAAGAAGCAAGGTAAAGAAGTAAACCTGTGGGAAGCTTTGCCAGTGAGTATGAGGAAGAGAAGTGAGGTTTGCCACATGGATAATGCAAGAGTAACATGATAGAAGGCAGCAGGAGAAGTTAATTTTCAAAAATATTTAATAGGGAATACTAAATATATATTAAGCTATCAATTAGGAGGATACAGACTGTAGAGTATTTCTTGGCAAAAAAAACCGAAATCGTAAGAATACAATGAAATCTGTTCTTCAACTGTACTAAAATATAGAACTGTTAATGATTTTTGTTTTCTGTTGTACTGAAGTATACAAATTCCCTTCATTATTCCAGTTTTATTTGACTCAGATGGAAACATAGGGCATTATGCACACAAAGAAAGACTATCTGTCTGCAAAAGGAAACTGATGCACAATACCCTGCCCTAGCAGGACACAATTGTTTTCCTGGAATAAAATTACTGGAAATATGAATAAAAGCTGCCAAATGGTAGATGTAGCAATCTCAGAGCCTCAGATTTTCAAGACCACTGGAAGTTAGGTTTATGGTAACAAGAAATGCAAACTATACATTTCTCTTCTAAAAAGGATACAAAAGGGAGGAAGCTTCTCCATTTGCCCTCTTTTAAAGTTTCCTAACTTAAAAAAATTACTTAAGAAACTTCAAGAGTAAATTCACCCACCAAAAAGTGTTTTTCTTAAAAATAAACCAGTATATTCATACCTGAGAGGATGTGACATTTTTGATCTCAAAGTGAGGAACTTGTTTTTAAAAAAACTCTGCACTTCACAGGTGCATGAAAGATCATGCATAAAAGTGTTTTCTTTTATTCAAAACACCCTGGCAGTGTTCAAGTCAGCCTGCATAAGTACTTGAGCAATCTGGTCTAGTGGATGGTATCCTTGCACATGGGACTAGTGGTTGGGACTAGATAATCTTTAGCAATGATTCCAATCCTTTAACATTCTATGATACATTTTAATCACCTGGTTATTATGAATGTTGCCTCTAGACTGGAACCCTCAAAAAAAAGGGGGTTAAGAGATTAAGAACAGTGGACTCAGAACAAATGCTCTATATGTATTGGCATGCCAGCTCCATTTCCTTCGACTTCCAATTTATTTTGTTATAAGTGACCCAAAACCCGGGTGGGAATGAGTAAAATTTCATTAGAAGCCATTAAAACTACAAAGCAAAGGGGGTGAACAGCACTGGGAGCTTGATGAGACTCCTTCTGTCCACCAGAAGCTCAGCTCACAAAATGGCATCTCTGGCTTTTATACCCTGAGATTACATTGGCCTCATTAATATTCATGAGCAGTCCTTATATATCCTTCAGGCCCCTCCCACAGTCCATAGCTTTGCCCATATATGTATAGTTGGCTCCTCCCAAAGCCTGTCAATCACTACTTCCGTGCCTTTCATTGGTGGAGCCCTTCTCGCATCCTGATTGGTGGTGCCATGTCGCCCTGCCAGGCCTCCCAGCAACAAGTGTCCCCAGTCCCTGCCGCCCTCACAAGGGGCAAGTGTTCGTCCTCCCCGACATGTTTGTGCAGCCCTGTCAGCCTGAGCTGCCAGGCAGGAACCACAAAAGGGGAGGGGAGGATGGAAGGGAGAACAGGAAAGGGTTCAAAACTCTACTGGAACAACAAAAGTACATGTCCAAAGAACTGTAAACCCTAACAAAACTTCTCCCCACCATATTCAACAGCTCTTCCTCATTTGCATGAGCCAATCACCACACCTTATTCATAACAACTTGCAGATCAGAAGAATGGAAATGAAGGCATCATGCATTACAAAAGTGTCCCAGACTGAAAACCTGTTTCTGTACTGTGGCTCTAGTGGCAGCGAAAAGGTATGTGAGCAGGTCAGTCTGTGAAAAATAAGTTATTTGGTCAGCACAGCTTTAAAATATAGTTTCTTTTGATCTTGTCTCCTGTTGAATGAGTTTGTCTCTGTGTTCTCCTTCTAGATTTGAATTTACGGAATAACTGCCAAAGTTGTCTTGAGCAGCCTAAGAGATTGTTTTTTCTTGTTGGTTTAACAGAATATTGTGGTTTCATCTCTAAGTATCTTTGCTACAAGACACTGCAAAGACAGCAGAAAAGCTAGAGGTCTTATTCTGCCATCTCAAACTCTAAGATGTTAACATTTGAAGATATTTTGCAGGCCTTGTCCTTAGAGATTTTGACAATACAAACACAAATCATTTAAAAGTATTGATGGGGGTTGATGACAGGGGTGTAAGGAAGCAATTAATAGGAAATCTTAGATCCTGTAGAATCCTTTCAAGGAAGCACAATGATGTGCTGAATCCAAGATCACTTTAAACACTAGCAAACTGTTGTGTAAGTTAAAGCACAAATTATTGCTCAAGTCTCTGGGTCACTCTCTGGTGACTGGGAAGACCACATATATAATGGAACACTACTGGAACTCCTTAAAACCTGCTTTTAGGACAATGTCTTTCAGATGTATATAGGCAAAAAATAGAAGGTAGCTCATGTGTGTGTTCATGTCTACACAATCCTTAGTTGAAGGAGATAATGTTTAGGACCCTTAAGAAGTTCAAAACTATACATGCTTCTAGAGAAAAATCCAGGGCTCATGAAAAAGTGAAAAATATTTATATTTATATAATAATTATATTAAAAATATGAGATAATTATTTTATAATTATATACTAAAGATAATGTTTATATTATCTTTACCACTTTAACCAGCAAAAATCTAGTTATAAACTCACCGAGTTCTGTCCTTGTCTTTACGTGTTGCAGTGAAATGGAATTCAGTCATCACCAACAAGGTTTCTTGGGCTTTTGTGTCTTATAGACAAAGCTCAAGAAGAGAGAGGACCTACCAGCAGCAGAACCTCATCAGAGTCAGGGATGTTGTGAGAAAAGCTAGAAGTCAGCCCATACAAATCACAAAATCTCAGAACTGCAGATTGGGTCAGGTTGGAAGGGACCACAGGGGGTCATCTGGTCCAGTCCCTCTGCTCAAGCAGGGTCATCCCAGAGTACATGGCACAGGATTGTGTTCAGATGGTTCTTGAATACCTCCAGTAAATGAGACTCCATAACCTCTCTGGGCAACCTGTTCCAGCGCTCAGTCACCTGGACAGTAAAGTTCTTCCTCACATTCAGGTGGAACTTCCTGTGCATCCATTGGACCAAATGGGACATATCTTAGCATGTTGAGTGAACAATCTTGCATCATTATGAGGCCACTCTCTGTTCTCTTCAAAAATTCATGGAGATCAGAAGAAGCTCCAGTGCCTAGAGAAATGCATTATACTCAAAAAAGGCAGGCTGGTCAGCCTCAGCCTGGTCCCTGGGAGAAGCATGTGGTCCTCTTAAAGTCATTTGTGGGCACACAGTGTGATTGTCTTTCATGATAAAATGACTGCTTTTATGAATGGAGAGTAGTGGATGTCATTTAACTTGGCTTTAGCAAGGATTTTGACATCATATCTCCCACAGTATCCTTGTCTCTAAGCTGTGGTTTTAGAGTCTAGGTAGATAAATTCCTAGAAAATGGAAATCTGTTGGGATCCAACAGCAGCCTTTCAACATCTAAGAAGAGGTTGTCAGAAAAGATGGAGCCAGGCACATTACTGAGGTATATAGAAGAAGAACAGGAGATGATAGTCATAAACATACAGGAATTGTTCTGACAACGATAAAAGGAAAAAAACAATCAATGTGAAGACAGTTAAGCACTGGAACAGGCTGCCCAGAGAAGCTATGGAACCTTCATCCCTAGAGAACTGTTAAAAAGCCATAAGTAACCTTATCTCAACTCTACACTGACTGTGCTTTGAGCAAGCAGTTTGGGTGACCTCCTAAAATTCCTTACAAACTAAAGGATTCAATGATTCAATGAGTAAATAACAAACTCCTTGTTCCTGCACTCGTTCATACCTACACTCACACACAGGACACACACAGGTTAATTCACCTAACTGCAACAAAACCCCTAAAATATTTACAAAAAGCATTTCAATTGTCTTGGATAATTCAAATCATACAGAGACAAAGAGAAATAAGTTATCAATATAAATTTAGAAAGCAATACTTACTGTTACTTGTTGGCTCAGGAAACCCAACATTTTGGCCATTCCAACTTTTGTTTTCTCCAAGCTGAAACAGGTAGAAAAAGACAAGTAAGTAAAGAGCAAACTTCTCTCTAAACAGAACATTCCTGTTTATAAATTTAGTTGAAAGATTTAGTTAAAAAGGATGAGTTCAGATTGCCACATCTGTTCACAAATTTTTGCTAACTCATCTTCATTTTTGCCTAAGATAGGTTATTTGAGTAATGTACCCTTCGTGAGTAAACATTAACAACTATTGCCTAACACTGAAATATAAATGTTTCCCTGAGGATTAGGTTCAACTCCATACGTTACCAAATCAGACTTAAATAAAATTAAATGACTTAAGCAGCTCTCAACTGAAAACATAAACAGCCAACAGAGAAATTACATTCTAAAACAAGAAGATCCTAATTACCACCTATGAAGGAATGTGTAAACACTATAAAGTACTTTGGGTGTAATTTTAAAATATTTACTTGTTAGGAATCAATTTAGTCACTGAAGTGAAAGTAAAAATTATTGCAATTTTCCATTATTTTAATATATTTTTGAGGAAGCTAATTGTCGTCAAATTAATTTTACTATGTTTAATACTAGGTATTCCTCTGCCATGGAAAAGGGGCACAATTAATACAGAGGTTAAAAATGAAGCCACTACTGAAGTTTACACAGTAAATAAGATGGCAGTGTTCTAGGTTTATGTATAAAATTGGATAAAAAGTCTGAGCTTCCTCATTACTTAGGAGCTATTGACAACCAGCTCCATGAATGCGAAACGAATGATCCTGTTCAGATTTCACTGGGATTTTCTATGCAAAAAGAAAACCTCACAGCAAAGCAGGCTATATGCCAGAACAAAGTTGTAATCATTTGCTTTCAAAGATGGTGTTGGAAAGTGAAAGAGATGAGAAGGAAAATCAACCAGCTGAAATCTGCCTCTGCATCTCAGAGGTTGCATTAAGGCTGTTTAGATTACTACCATGTCATAATACAGACTACTAGGTGATACATTTTACTTGGAAAAGAGGAGGGGAGAGCACACTATGAAAAGCAGGTATATCAGTGATTGTTTCCCTGCTTTTCACCATCATGTACATGCCAAAGAGCCTTGGCAATGTGCAGTGAAAATGGGAGATACTTGATGGAAAGGGAGGACGGGCACTACAGTCAGCTTTCAAACTGGTCACCTACACCCATGCACTTTAATTTCATATAACTTGTTTTATTCATATTATGAAGCAGGTAATATGTATATTGGAAAATACGGGTGACAACAGTTCTTCATATGAATAAGCAATATGAAATCTATAAATATGTTTGTATTTACTGCTGTAACAACAGCTTGGTTTTGTCAGGAATCCATCCTGACCATCTGTAACATGATGCTAGTACAAGCACACTGTTACAATACGAGAAGATTTCCAACTTTTCCTCATTCTTCTCTTTTTTATTCTTTATTAACTTGATCATGGCAGGGAGTTTAACAACTCCTCTAAGAGTAAGTGATCCTTAGTACTGCTGCCTCACATGAATTCAATCTACCCTGGTTTTCTTCTCTCTAAGAGAATACAAGTGGCAAGAAGAAACAAAAAGATGGAAACATGAAAAAATTATTACAATTCTCCATTCTCATCCACCGAGTTAAAATTCTGAGAACTCCAAAATGTCTCCCAGCATACCTCTAGACTGCTCTCCCTAAGGCTCTGCACAACTATTACTGATTTCTTTCAGGAATCAGTTTAGCCCAGAAAAGAGCAGAGCCTTTACTTTTTTACATTACCTGGATTACTTGTGCTGCCATCAGCACTACACATTGCTCTTATAACACTCTTAGGTCTCCATTAAAACAATAAATACAGGCACATTTTATGTATGAGGGTTAAGGAAAAAAAAACCCACTGAATTTGGTTTTGCCTGGTTTTTAAGGGAGGAGGAAGGGAATGAAAGGACTTGAGGAAAAGAGGGTACAGGGGAAAAAAGAATTGCCTTTTTTAACATCATCAAAAAACCTACAAGTGAAAATTATCTATTTTGATGCCAACCTGCTACATCAGCTAGTCTACACTGGGACCCACTTTGGATTCAAACAGTGAAAAAAGTATCTTCTAATGGTATATCTTTACTGTTCAATTTATATGCAAGGAATTTTGCAATGCTCAGATTGATAGACATCTCAGGGCTATTTTCCCTCTTCTCCACCACAGTTTAGTTTGAGAAAATTCTTTCAGTTACACAAACTAACTTGTGCATCTCCAAATATGTCCAGTCTGTTATATACAGAAGATAAAACCAGATGCTCTAGATATTTCAGGTCCTTAAGCCCCAACAAAGCTTTAAAAATTTCTTATGATTTTGTTATGATACTGCCACTACATAAAAGTTGAGTACTTCACATTTTTTGGATACAATAACATGTTTGTTCATTCTGTTCAGAATAATATTAGGCCAGTATACTAGTCTACCAATCCTCAAACCTCTACATCTGCAAGTATGCAATTAAATCTGATTTTCTAAAGACAATGCACTTGTAAGCAACAGCTTAATGATTGTAGGGAAACAAAGCAGCAGCATCCCTTTTTAGACAGTCAATTTTTTTGTAAGGATTTCAATGTAACCACAAGTTTCCACTATGTAGAGCTCTCCAAAGCAACTATGTTGTGGGCTGAATTTTTTCAGGCTTTATCTCTGAAAAATACTGAGTAAAATTAGTTCAGCCAATTTAAAATCCAAGGATGTATTCATATTAGAATAAAAAAAATATTTTTCTGTTTTGACTTGTTTTTATTAAAGCCACTTGGCCAAATTGGCAGTGAAGAAAAAGTTGATAGTTTTATACCATGGAGTATATTCTACAGAAGAAATGTCTCAGCATTCTGGTGAAAATGAATTATCATTTGACTCACTCAGAAGCTTTTTTTTAAATGGCTGTGTCTGCACAGTGTGTTCTCACTAGGAACATTATCCAGCTTCCAAGTTCTCTGTTTAGAGTATTTCACACTAAGACATATAGGGAAGAACATAGGGAAGGTGTGTGTGAACAGCACACATATTGCTGCTACTCTCAAAGAAAACAGAAGAAGGTGGGGCCAAGTAACCACACCAGTATTTATTTTTTCCTGGTTAGGAATACAGAACATATAGAAAAGAATAGCTTCATATTTGCATATACATTGATGTGTATATACTATATTCAGATTTATCATGTAATCCTAGAAAAGCCCAACAGAACATTCTGTTGGCTACCTAGTGCAGCCACAATAAACATATAAGTAATTAACAAAATATACGCATACAGTGACCGTGTATATGACAGAAGCTGTTTAGGGTCCCCAGCTTAGTCAAATACCTTACCAAATATATTTTCAGAATTACAAAAGGCAAAACTTCAAACTTTGGTTACAAAACCCCTTATCAATAAACTCAGGAGAGGAGTGCTAAGTTACAGATAGCTAATGTGGAAATACATACTTGCAACACATACAAATTTAAAATGCAATTCCTTTTTCATAAAAAAAAAGTGACACACATTTTCTTTATCAGTCATCAAATGTGAAAAGACCATGATTTTTTCTGTAATGCTTTTAGTGCACATGCAATGAGAAGATAAACATTGACTACTACTTTATTTATGAAAATTACTAACATTGTTCCTTTCTGTTTCTGCTGTTCCTCTGGGCTCTTATGGATGCCCAAAATGAAATAAAAGCAAGAGGCACATTCATCCTGATTTGTAAGTAGAAATAGGTGCATGGATCACGTGTACACTTTTGCACACACACTGTTCTATGGAACTGTGTTTCTGTTCCTAATTACTCTCACAGGAGAGAGGCTGCACTTACTACGAAGTGTAGCTGTAGAGCTGCAGCTAAACAAAGGCTAATCTGTGACAAGCAACTCCCTAAAACAGGGCGTGCACAAGCTTAAGCTGCAGGCCTTACTAAGTGATTAGCTGATACAGCTTAAAAATCTAGGCCAGGGTGAAGTGTGGGCATCACAACAATTGGTTCTCACCTTTTCTGTCTGGTCTTGAAGAGGAGTAGAGGCTTTGTATCCCAGCTGTAGCAACATTGCTTCTGCTGCATTTCTTTTAGCTATTTTCTTGTTCGGGCCTGTTCCAGTAGTAATGTCATTGCCCACTTTTACCTTAAAAAGAAAATATTGATCATAATCGTGAAAATGCAAGACTCCTTAATATCAACATATAATACTCTTGCTGATCTATCAACAGCTGTCAGTTCTTTTGATGAAGATGTGATCTTGAAAAAGCTACAGTAGTGCAAAAGGGGACTACAGTATTCACTTAGAAGGGCTTGTTTGGATTTTTCAGAAGACCACCAAACTCATAGCCAAGAGCTACTTTTTTCTGCATCTCAGTGCACACACAATTGCCCCTCTCTTCTACCACCTCCTTTCTCCCTCATGAACCTCTCCCCCACTCTGTTAACACTGGAACTGCTCCAGGGTCTGTACTTCCTCTTTCTTGTAGGAAGGAGTGTTCCCTGCAGCAGCTCCCCAGCATCATCCCCAGAACAATGGAGAGATAAACAAACTGGAGATTTAATGAGAGTGGTTTCTAAAGAAGGATGAAAACCATATTTGCATTCCTCCCACTTTGTTGCACTGCAAGGAACACAAGGGCTGGTACTGCTTACACCTGACAAGCTTTGATCCAAACAGCCCTTGGAAAGAAGGCTCCTCAGTGGATCTGTGGTCTGTACAGTACAAAGGGTTTCTGACAAACATGTTGCCTTTTATAACACTAGGAGAAATTAAAACCCCAAAAGAAGGACAAACTGTAGGCAATGCAAATCCACAAAATGTGTGGCTCCAACTTAATCCTTGGCTTTGGTACCATTCTTAAAACTCCTGGAGCTGTATGTGTCTGGTTCATTACAGGAGCACTCTCCCTGCTATTCATTCAGGCAACATTCATAGCACTTTGATGGGTGTATTTTGTATAATGGGTCCATCAAGCCCTTCTATTTACCAGATTGTGCCTCAAAATAGTGCACAGTTTTAAAATTCATGACAAAAAAAGGAAATAAAAATCAAATAAAAATAATAAAATTGTCGAGGTGATCTGAATAACAAAAAAACTCGCAGAGGTCAAAGACCTGAAACAGTTTGGAAGGAGCTTTAAAAAAATTGTAAAAAAGGCATACAAATGCTAAATAAAGAACAAATGATATTTAGTAGTTTATGTCATTCAATAATTCTTCACTTTCCTCAATTTATCATATATGTATTTTCCTAAAAGTTTAAATTCTTCTTTACTCAAATACTTCTTTATTCTAAATATTAAGAAGATGATGTAAATAAATAATAATCATGAATATCTGCTTCAAAGTACATATATATACATTATTAAGCAAAAAAGATTTGTCTAACTAAGCCAAAAATATTAATAATCTTGAAATATAAACCTTATCTTCTATGCAGTTCACAATAACAATTAGAAAATAGCCAATCTGCTACCAGTTTATATGCAATAAAATTGAGGAACTTTATTGGGACAAGACAAAAAGATAATTTATAACATAGCTCACTATAAATCAATGTGTTGCTATTTCTCAGACCTGTAAAACTGGTTTAGCTATTATTATAACCTCTATCAAGGATTAAAGGCCTGACTACAAAGAGAAAGGGCTTTCTGAAATTAACTTTGGGAACAGAACACCAACTAATGTCATCAGAGGTTTTCTTCTGTTTATCTAGTAGCCAGGACAAGTAATTGGATCCATTTCATCACATCTAAACTTGCTCTTTGTGTGACAGATAAAAATGAACATATTATCTCTGGATATTTTACTTCCACATTCAATTAAATTAAATGAAAACATGGTTTAAGTAGTTTATACAAAGGGTTTTTATTCTGATAAGGTTTTCTGCATGTCATAATGAATCCACTGAGACTTCCTGAAGGTAGAATAAATAGCAGAATAATTTTAGTGTGAAAATATTACAAAAAGGTGAAAATGGAGTTTAAAAGTATTTGTAACAAAGCAACTGCTCTATGGAGTTTCTTTAACTCTTTCTTTCACAAACCTTCTTAGACACAGGAATCTTTTATGTATTCACTGCTTTTAAGACTCCTTTTTTATACAAACCAAAGACTTTGCCATTATTGACACTCCTCCAACAGAAAGCTAAACTTCCAGCCCATCTTCCTAATACTGGGCTGTGTTACACTGTTCTTCTGAGGCTTCACACAACAACTACCAACTGTGGACACTCCCAAGGGGGTCTAAGCATGGGAAATGAGATTTTTCTGTGCTAGGATCACTCTTTTTCAAATACTTTCAGGACTCATAAAATGTTAGAAATCCAAGTTTATATTCAAAAAAAGATTCTGCAACAAAAGAAACACAATACTTTGTTTTCCTTCGGAGAGAAAAAGAATAAATCATGAAGAAAGACCACTGAGGTCCAAGACAATTAAGATTACTAGCTTATCTTCATACACATGGAGGAGGAACTTAGAGATTTAAGTGAAAACATAACTAATTTTCTAGGGAAGGAGGTGCTGGAACATCATAAATTTTACTTGTGATCAGAAGTGACATTTTGGTGTGGTTTGTAGACAACAAGTCAAAACATGCTGAGGTATGCTGTTCCGAGTTGTTCCGGCACAAAATTACCCTTGAGTGAAAACACAAGAATACAGAATCCTTTCCTGTTTCTAATCTTTTTCAACCTGCTGTTGTGCTATCTAATAAAATATCACAGTTATACCAAATCTTTGTACATGTTCTTAATTTAAATTTGAAAGGAATTTTAATGGTCTACTGTTTCAGTATGAGGCCCAGTCAGAGGACAGTCTAAAACATGTGGTTGGCTTTTTTGTTGTATTTCAGAGATAAATCTGAAAAAATTTATAACACTATTTTTTAAAGCTAAAATGCCTGGTAATATGGAGATATTAATACCCATACTTCAGAATACTAGGTATTGCTGGAATCCTCAGATCAACACCCGCCCAATTTTAATTTTTTTCCAAAAAGACAAGTAAAAGTATATAAATCATGAACCATCAGGGATAAAGACAATAACAATCAGGTGAAATAAAACATAAGAGTATAAAATAAAGCAAAACACATGAAAAGCATCCAGAGGGCACATAATTCAATTGCCATTTGTTTCACTAAGAGAAAGAAGAAAGTTTATACAGGCTTTCTGATACTGTATTTCATACTATTCCTGTGTATCTGACAGCAAGGCAAAAAGCTTAACAGAAGGAGATCCACTTCATATTATGCCACCATTTTGCTTGAGTTTGAACAAAACACAGCAAGGCCATCATCTCTAACATGACAGCAAATGATACCTGCATAACAAATTCTCGACGGCGAGGCATTCCTCTCTCTGAAAGAAGAACATATTCTGGCTCCTTCTCCTTTTTGGCTTGTTGGATCTGAGCCAAACGACTGATGGGATTCATTCCTTGACCATATTCTGGTCCAGTCTAAACCAGGTTTAAAAGAAAGAACCATTATTTCAGTATTTATCCTTATAACGACTATACCGCTTCAATAAAACATTTACTAGGATTCTCTTTTTTGTAATACTCCCTTTGAGAGAATAAGAAGTAACTTACTTTCCATTTTCTGATCATGAGGCAAAAGATAAGAATCCTCAGGCTCAAAGCTGTGGAAAGAACTTGTCTGCCATTGTTGCAGGTAGTGTGCATACCTTGCATCTGCAAGCCATGAAAACCCTCTCCTATCTATGGAAGTCCTCATAAGGATGGATGAAAATCAGCAGATTCATTAGTCAGTTATCTTATTGCCCTGTTTCTAGGACCCTTCCCCCTAACCCTTTACAATAGGTTGCCACAATGCTGGAGCATGGAATACACTGAGAAAAGGTGGGATTTGCACAGGGACAGAACCCATTTGCCATACATAAGGAAGCTTCCTCTTTCAGCCTTCCTGCTTTCCTTCTCAGCACTTCAGGCCTTCCATCCTACAGTGTAACTTGCAACTAAAGGTGCAGAGGGTTTACTCTGTGTGTCGTATGAATTTACCCTCAAAATACTTCTGTGAAGTGAATGGCTAGAATTGTTGCTTATGGTGAACCACCCATAAAGTATTTCAAATGCGTAACAGGCAATAATCCTCACAGTAACATGTCATGTTGGTGGGGGAATTGATCTCGTGCCGGGGCAACAAAAGGATGGACAAAGTGGTCTGTCCAAGATTACACAGACAGGGGAAAAACTACAGTCCTTGAAAACTCTCTAGCCCTGAAATTCTTTTAATGAATTATTGCTCACACAATAAAAAGGGCAAATGCTCTTTCAAAGCACATAGCTATGAAAATATTTCTTTGCAGATTTTAAGAAGAAATTAAGACCCACAAAAATGTACCTGAAGTCGTACTTATATTGATTTATATAGGATAACACAAAGAATGCACTTGCAAATGTAAATGGCCTTTGAATGTAGAATTGTTTTTATGTTATGAAGCTATTTCCCTTTTATGAAACCATTTGCAGGCTAAGAGAAGATGAGCACTCATGCTTGCTTGAGCTTCTCAAATAACAAACAAGTGTTCAGGAAGCTGAAGAAATGATCAGCAACTGAAGGCAAAGACTGGAGAGGGATATTATATTTAGAAAGCTGCGCAGCAAATCCTACATAGTGTAACTGCTGAAGTAGTTAGAGAAGATGTAGGTGAAAGAGCTAAGACAATGTCAAACACAAGGGCAGCTGTGTGGGCAAGAAGCCAGGCAGAGACAAAATGCAGACTAAATAAAGAGCAGGCCATAAGATACAGCTTCATAAATATATATACAAATAAAAAGAAGTTATTATTGCCACTTTTTTTGATGCTCAAAACACATGCAAGTTAAATTGAAAGAAATGGGCACATTGAAAGCATTTCAGAAGTTTGGATGTTCAAAAAATAAAAACCATCTATACGTCCAGCTTATTTTGACAATTAATGTCTCTTTCTAACAAGGCCAACTGTGTATAATTAAATTTAAGTTCATAATGGCAAATGGTATATGGTAATATAAAAGACCTTTTTGTTATTATACCCTTAGAGTCTTTCTTGAGAAAAACTTTCCAAGATGTTTGGTGAAAGCCAAAGCCAAAAGACTTTTCCAATCTTCCGGCTTTAAAGCTGCATTAATGCTGATGGTTTTCCGTTAAATAATTTTCCTGCCCATTTTTTTCATATAAGTTTCTGAGAATTAGATCCCCAGGATTTTAGTAGGAGGCAGGTATCTAATTAATCTAGGTTTTCCTGAAAAATCACTTATTCTGTATTGAAGGCAAACGAAAAAAGGAAAGTGACAAATAACTCCTTTGTGCATTTTCCAAATCCAGTTTTGCACTCTCCAAAGTATTTTTTTATTTTAAAGTGGTTTTCTGGTGGCTGCTATTTCAGAACTCTGCACTTCGTATCCTGAGTATAGCAATTTCTAACTATGGTCAAACTTTTAGTAAAGTACTGAAGCACTAAAGTAGCCCCCCTTTGATTTACTGTTTCATGTATCTCTCTCCTTCTTCAAACTGGAGAGGGGAGAAAGCCCAGGGAGAGAACCACTAGATATGCTAAAAGGGATTCTCTGAGGAGATGATGCTAAAACTTCACATGGCTGGACAGAGCTGCTTGGAGGGCCTGATCCTCCACTAGACTTGAAGCAAAGCCATGAAGACCTCAGTGATGTGAGCTATTTACAAGCCGTTCTGTTTGAGAATCCCACAGCATTCTCAGGATTTAAAAAAAGCCCATGCATATTAGCACCGGCAAACAAGTAACAATATTGAAAGTAACAAGCAACTGTAACAATATTGACAGAAAATGACAAATAAGCCCTTATTGATTTTAAATCTGTTACCTTCTGAGTAAACATTCTTAATTGTGTCAAAGGTGGATACATACCTTCAATATTGTTTTTGGACGCTTTTTAAAGTAAAGTTTTGGCTTTTCAATCACAGGAAGAGGAGGAAGTTTCTTAAGTTCTTGTAGGACAGCCATTGCAGCACGTTTCTTTGAGAGTTTCTTACTGTTGCCTTCTCCTTCTGCAGTGAATTCTCCTACTGTAACTCGTGTAACAAAGCTCTTCATGTGAGGAGGTCCACTTTCTTTAATCACCTTTTAAGAGAAAGTAACACTGAATCAAAGCATCCTACGAGAAGATAACTTAATGTTTGTTATCTCTGCAATGAACTTATTACTAGTCCAGTTTTCCTGCTAACTGAAGGCATTAGATGGGTTTTGATAGAATTTGGACAAGTATTAATGACAATACGAGGTTTGAGGACAGAAAATTAAGACTAGTTAGATAAAGCAAATCTAACCACCATATTCAGTGTCTCATATTCAGAAAATAAGAGTAGACCTAAATTTTTAAAGATTTATAGAATAACACAATATACCACAATTATGCATATTTAAACCAAGGATGATGGATTTTTCTTTTCAAGGTGCTTCACATACTAAAGCATATATAATCCATAAAGGTCTAACAGGCTTTGACTATTTCTTTACACAAAACATATTCAAAACTGTATTAATTTGGCATTACCTCAACATGTTTGTGATATTTTTCCTATTATCATTAAACCATTGGATGTTCA
The DNA here is from genome assembly GCA_013400495.1 of Nicator chloris. Taxonomy (NCBI): domain Eukaryota; kingdom Metazoa; phylum Chordata; class Aves; order Passeriformes; family Pycnonotidae; genus Nicator; species Nicator chloris. The sequence goes on from WAAE01007751.1 coordinate 54,363, forward strand.
CAGTCCCAAACTTCAGTCTCAATAGGTGCAGGCAGGATGCCTGCTCTCAACTCTCGTCTTGCCACAGTACACAGCTCAGAGCAATATCCCATACATTTGAAAAGCTGACACATTCCATGACTCTCAGCTGTCCCTCCCAACAGTACTGAAAAGAATTACCAGAAGAGCCACCACAGTTCACATAAAAGCCAATAATTTCTGAAAAAAAAAATCATTTATTCATTCCCTTCCAAACACATTTAGCACGACAGTAGGAAAGCCCATTTGAAGTACTTCACTACAACAAGTTATAGTAATGTGGAAATAAATTAGGTTCTGGATGCTGTACTTTCCTTTGGTTGTTTTTCTGTCTTCATTTTTACATACACACACACATCTCCTTTTAGAAGGCTGATGCTAGGATTTAGTCACCCACAAATCACAGCACTGCAAGTGCTAGGATAGCCATCTCTTCATGTATGCACACACCATGTACTGGTCTGGACAATGTCTATCAGGAATTAAGAGACCTCATTTGGGAAAAGGTTCAGTTATTTTGTTTGATGGGCGGAAGCAGCTACCTAATTTAATCTTTGTTGTATGTAATATGTATAAGGAGACATTAGAGTATCTGACAGGCATCTCTTTATAATATCTTCAAAATCAACATAAATATAAATTTCTTTTCATTTGATGGAATTATATCAAACCATTTGTTGAAGAAGAGTCTCTTTAGGTTGAAGAGGGAGGGGAAAGGGAACTGAGGTAAAGGTACCAGGGCCTTCTTATTGTAATAACTGTAGTTTTAATGTGCTCAAACCTTCAATCTCAACATTATTATAACATGTTTCGTATTAAAGTTCTTTTTATCAAGGTCATGTCCCTTGCATTATTTAGTTTTGCTGTTGCACTGTAATGAGGTCTCCTTAGGCTTGTATTTCTTTTTTTAAGTTCTCTTTTGTGGCAACTTCACTCAACAAATATAATTAGCACAGCATATATCAATAAAAAGACACAAAATTAAAATTAACAGACACCTTTGTCCCATTTTCCCAGAATAAGATGACATCTATGCCAGAATGGGATTTTTCTGCTGTAGTCCAGGAGTGTTCCCACTCTGAGATTCCAGGTATTAATTTCAGAAGTGTTTTCAACACTTGAAAGTTGCCCACGAACGGTTGAGCACATGAGAAGGGAGCAGTGCTTTCAGTGCACTGAGCCATGCTGAGCCCAGGATGCTGCACTGCCTGAACCTGGGCTAGGACGAGCCCAGTGCCAGGATCTCCTGCTCTCAGACACAGTCAGGCTTTGTATCCCTGCTGAGCACCTTCATCGCACTGCAGCATTTCCCACTCTATTTACAGTATCTCAAACCATCCCTGTACTTTGTTATCCAAGAGTTACAACATGCTTGCTGTAAAACACAGCTAAATTAACCTTACTAAGGTCCTTAATCTTTCTGTGGTTCTACTAATATTATTATATAGGTGTTTGTCTTTACGTGCAATATAACGTACTAATAAAATATACAGGAATATACTGACCAGATGAAAAAGGAAAAAATAACTTGGTTAAGAAATATAATTGCTGAGTTCCTAAAGTATTAGTTTACATAAGTTTTCTCATATTTATATAAATGCACAAATATATATATATGAGAGAAAGAATGTTAATATCAAACTAGATTATATTTTCATATACCCAAAAACATATTTCTTAATATAAAACTAATGCATTCTGGTGTGTTTCTCATCTTTTAAATTTTAAGTATGTGACACAAGGTAAATAACTGACTGGAAAACATTAAAAGCTGTATCTTTGTCAGTGTGTAGATGGAAAAAAATCTGTGCAGTCAATGGAATGAATCCCATAGGATTCAGATGGGATCTGGATCAAGCTAAACATCCAAATTTGGTAATTAAGCAAAAAAATATTTACCTAACAACATTTTTGGTTAACCCCAGATTTCAGATCTTTTTATTCCATATGATTTCAAACAGTTGTGCTATGAGCCTTGGGACAGAAAAAAATTAAAAAGAAATTCAACCTTTGCTATCTAAGAACACTATACACATTAGGACATTAAACTATTTCCTCAGTTGAAAGATACGACCTGTGGACCTAATCATGGCTAATTTAAAGCTGAGAATTTGATTAAGGGTGACAGTTCAATACACTTTTCTTTTTCTGTTCCATGGATTTAAAGAATAATTACAGCAAGAGAAAACACATGGGGCCAAAACACATCTAAGGTCAAGTTACATCAAGAATGAATTTGGCTCAACTTAATGAATCATGCTGACAAATGAAAAACAGAAGTACGATTACAGTGAAAGAGTAACACTGCTTTAATTATTAATGAGATGCCAGGGAGCAAATTCAAAAGATTAGGACAAGATTAAATGTACCTTAAGAAAACCCCCCAAAACTAGAGGAGACAAAAATCATCAAAAAACCTGTCACCTATATCTATGAATTCGCGATCATTTATAAGATCTTAAAATATCAGTATATTTCCAGGAGCTTGTGCAGGCTGATACACCAGATTTTCCCAGTTACAAAAACAAAATTAAAAAAAAAAAAGTCTAAATGTCAAAGTGTAAAACTGCAGTGAGAAGGGTGACCATTCTGCAAAACCCAACCGAGAGTTACTCAGTAGTCACTCATCCAAAGGCTCAATCCCCAGGACAGCAGAAGCCAGACAGGTGTGAAACTTCCTGCTGAGAACTGCTCTCCCACAGTCTGCAATTTGGCCTGTCCCTGGATCAAAATTCAGAATCTCTGTCTTGCTGTGATAAGACTGGGACATAAGAACACTTTCCAGCGGAACACTGGACAGGGATGGAGGGGCAGAAAATTTGCCTGTTCAGGCACTCTATGCCTTCACTCCTGATACTGAGAATGAAAAAAACATTATTATATCTGATATTCTAAAGCAGTAACACTACAATCCATGGAAAGATGTTGAAAATAAAATGGCAATCTGAAACATCCCCATGTATTCTAATATCTGAAGCCATTGACCTCAGTTATGTCTTCTAGGCTCATTTACTCCTTACTGACAAAAATGGAATAAAAAACATATATATTGAAAACAAAAGGAAAAACCAAGATTTTAGCGTACTAAAGGCAGGAATAAGAAGTGAAATGACCATTCTACAGCTACTCTAACAATTCCTACAGCAATCACTTTTGTAGTCATCCTTAAAAACTGTTCATTGGGAATGCCACAAATGCCTTACAGCAGTTGCATTTTGACTTAAAAGCTGATGAATCAAAGTTAGCTAAGAACGCACCAGTGACAAGGATGGAGTAAAGCTTGTTCTTTGTTACAATGGAATGTTTTTATTTAACAACTTAACAGAAAGTTTTTAAAACTCATCCTAAAGTTCCTAGACAATTAATTAAATTAAATTAAAACTAGCCACATTACATGAAACAGGACTGTTCACCCTTCATGCAATTCTGAGGACATGTTTGCATAGAACTTTATATATATTTATGATCATTGCTTTGTTGCATAACCCAGCACTGTTGGAACACTGGCTAAAGCTTTGTCAGATGAAGAAAAGGCAGATCATTTTATAGCTACCACACACAAAATAAAAGCTAGAAAAAGCTTTGATGCCTGCCTGGAATAACACAAGACCATTAGTAAATAAAATCCTATTAGAAACATCAGATCCTGGGGATTATCCATAATTGCTTAGCAGTTTTATTGAAAAGTAAGCCAGAACCAAGTTCAATCAAAACTCTATTTGAGAATGTCACCTATACTTAGATTTAAGGGCAGGAAATAACACAAAACCTGTCAGGAGAGCAAGAAACTGTCTTTTTCCAATGTTGCTAACATTCTTTGGCAAGTGACACATCAGATTTTTCCCTACAAAGTATCTCTGCCTTCACTCTCTCCTTACCAAATGCTCTTCTCCCTTTAATAAGCTCAAACAGGGGTGAGGAAGACATTCAAAGCACTACCCCTCTTTTCTTTACAACTTCCAAGCTCCTCTGTGACCAGAGACCATACACCTCCTTACATTTTAGTGCATTGATTGGTATGGAACTATTCCAAATATTTTTAAATGCTTGAGGTAGAAAACAATGTTTGAAAACTGAGACATTAATGATGAGCTTCCTTTTCGAAACACAAAAATGTGTTTCCATTACACCTGCTCTTAGCTAAGAGTTAGGTGATTGGCACGTAGTGGCAAACTGATAAACAAACAGCCCCAGACACCCCAGTTTTATCCTCTAGATTTACATTCTCTTAATGTTCTAATTAGTCCATATCACGCAGACCACATATATGAAGCATATATGCTTTTGCCATACTGAGGAATTCCTTAGTCATGAACAATATTCTTTGTCTTTCTTACCTACCTTCCAAGAGATTCCTCAGATTTCTAAGAATGTCCAAATAGCTCACTTGATGTTGGCCAATTCAGGGACATGGGCCAAACATGACAGTAAACTGCATACAGCACACTGTAAGGCATGCCACAGCTTAAGGGTTTTGATTCTTTTCACAGGCAAATACATGCCTATACTTTAAAAGGAAGAAGCACTGGAGAAAATAACCATCACCAGTATAAGCACTCTCCACATCTTTCATGCAGACTCAGTTTAAATGTAAAAGAAAATGGAGAAAAATAAAAACATAAAAGGTCACTTACATTATCATTTTCTGCATTAAAAAAAAAAGAAAAAAAAATAAACCAGCTTGAAAATCTGGTGCTTCCTACCACAACGATGTTAGATTTTTACAACAAGGTTTTGTAAGAACTTTCTCATCGGAAAAAAAATCCTATCAGTATCACTTATTCTCCCCTAGTTACTTCATTGATAGCACTGGAGCTATTCCAAATGCTCTTTATTACTTCAGGTAAACAAAGGTGTCAGAAGTGGGCTCATAGATAAAATCGTATGAAACAAACAAAAAAAACTCATGAAAGCTTAAGCAGAAATAGATAAGTGAAACAGAATCAGAGTGGAAGATACTCATGACTTTCTGAAAACAACACACTGAAGGTGAAATGTTTCAACTGGAACTTTTCTAGTGTATGAATGCCAACAGTTAAAGCAATGACTTTGGGTAACTCTTTTGAAGATTATTTCAAATCAGATTGAGTGTGACTACAGCTTCTAATCCCACAGCTCTGCACACAGGATGGTTTAACTGTCTTTCTGCCACTCAAGTGTTTGCAACCAAATATCAGATCTCCAAAAGTTCCGAAAGAGCAGCTATTTTACCAGTAAAAAGTCATTGTCCTACACCCTGATAGACTGACAATTTTTTTTTATTATTTCCAGGAATATGAAATTCATATTTTTCATATATGAATATTATCCATGTAGAGTTTTAGTGGTACCTTTTTTAATACTTTCTTAGCAAGATAAATATGTAACACAGAGAAAAATGGAACACATACCTCAAAAGTGACAGGTATATTGCGCTTCAAAGCAATTTCAAACACTACGCTGATCTCAGATTTGTTTGCATCTTTATCTTCTTCCGATTCTTTTCCTGTTTCTCCATTCTGAAAAAGATGCATACATAATCATACTACAATTCTTAGAAGATCAACAAAATTTAATATCCTTCTCCCCTCAATTTCTCCAAGACTTTTGAAGTCTCCTGTCAGGCTGTAAATCAGCATTTGTACATCCATCTCAGCACCCCATTATAAGACATCTGCTGACTGAAGTCATATATATTGTGCTTATGCTTCATAACAAAGGAACACATACACATTAATGTATATATAAATTAATTATAAACAGCAAAATAATGTCTATGGCTGTTAGTCTTATTTATGACATGGATAACAATTGTCTCAGTACACACTTCTGTCAAACATGAGGATCAAACAGATCCTTTGACCCATTTCTCTGTGGGTACCCCTTCTTAGCAAGGAAGAAATTTGTACTTCTTGGAAAGTACAGAAGACTGTACTTCTCTCAGAAGAAATTCAGTCAATCACCCTCACACTCTGACTGGGTCACCAGGTTACAGGTGTCCTCAGCAGGTCCAGCTGGTTAATGGCCCCTCCATCAACTTCCCTCTGGGAGTTATGACCAGTGTGAAAAGGTAGTGACAGAGAACAGCTTGCTCAACACAGAACATTATTTATTTATCCATAGGAACATAACAAACAGAGAGGCAAAGAGAGAAAAAAATAAAAGGCACACAAAACATTATCATATCTGCCTAAAATTCAGCTTTGCTTTACTCTTCAGGTAAATCTAAATTTTCTCACACAACCATCAGCACCAGGATCAGTCAGAGTTTTGACTTTTGCAACTACTGCCTTTGGTGTTTGTCCCCCAGGCCACATTTCCTTAGTTCTCAGAGGCTTCACTTCCAGCTACTTTCAAACTGCAAAGCTCTGAAATACTTCAAACTGTGATCTCTCAACAACCATGTAACCTTGGCTGGGCTCCTAATTTTTATTAGTGGAGGTAAACATCAAAGACACTTGGGCTGAATTAGGTGGATTCCTGCAGAGCTCCCATCTTACATAACAAAGTCTGATCTAAATCTTCAGCCACAAGCATAGCTACAAAATCCAGATACCACAGTTCGAAAACAACATTAGAAAAGCACTAGGCTCTTCACATTAAAATGAAATTGATCAGTCTTTTATCTACCTTTGTTTTAACTCTTAATATATTAATCTTTAAGATAACACAGGGCCAAAAATCAGCACTCAGCTACAGCATGCAGACATGGAACACCTTTTGTCTCATGAAATTGTTGCAAAATTTTGATTCTGAAAAAAGCCATATACATGCCTGATATTGATCTGGAGCTAAATACAAAACAAAAATATTATCAAGTTTATAGAACATCCAGAAGAAAAAGGGTGTTGTGCAAAACAATAACAAGGGTAGTCACAATGAAATTATGTAGGACCTCTAGCTGATTTCATATAATGAAATGTACCACTGAAATCAAGAACGTAGATCATTACTTACAGGACAGGTAAAGCATTGATTAGGTTCACTGAGAAAGATCAGCAGAGTTAAAAGGACACTATTTAAAAGTAAAAAAAACCTGGAGATACAAAGATTATATAGTATAGTATACTACTATTCTGTAAAAAACCTTAGTGAGAATATTACTTGGTATTGTATTCAATTAAGTTTGTGCTTTATACAGAACACTGATAATCTAAAAAGCTGGCAAAAAAAAAAAAAAAGCCCAAAGAATGACCTACTGATTAGAAAAAAACAACTTTGCACTGAGACACTATGAAAACAATCAGTTCTAGAAAAAGATTCAAAAATACTTAAGAATAATCTGTAAATTTATACGTGGGAGAGATTTTTTGATATCTGTTGGTTACATTTAAGAAACATAAGAAAATACCAAATGAATAGAAAATGAAGCTAAGTGAATTCTAAAAGAAATACCTCACAAATTATCTTTGAAATGAAGAATAATCAAACACTGGCATAATTTACATAAAATAATATAATTCCCCCTGGACTGTCAGCAAGCCTTCAAGTGAAGAATGTTTACGTTTTCTAGCTGTAGTCTAGTTTAACCAGATATATATTTAGCCTAACCAGAAACTACAGTTTAAATTTTCATCATTAATACAAACACATCTGTCCAGAAAATCCCTCATTGTCCCTTCTGCCCTTACAATTTAACTCCCTGCAAATTTTTTCACCAAACATAGTAGAGAACCTAACAGTGAGTGGAGAAAAGGGAGGATCCAGGCTTAGACTTTAGTACCAAGCAATAAAGTTTCAAGCCTCAGGAAGATAAAATATGTTCAGGAGTGTCTCAGACACTTTGGATTTAAATTTGATCCTCATTCCCACAACTGACACTTTAACTGTAAGGCCTTTCTTAGCTTCACATCTATGAAACAGCAGAGGTGCTTTGGCAGACACACAATAGCTCTTTGTGAAAGCACATTCACCAGCAGCCCTGCCCTGCTGGGACTGCTTCTTGCTTCTGCTCACCTTATGCTCCTCTATACATTTGCGCAATTAGGTATTGAGATGGCAATACTCCTTTTCAGTGGATTAATTTGGATAAAAGATTTTATCCTTAAGTAAGTTTTTTCTAATAAAAGAAAGAAAGGATAGCTTGAAATGGAAGAAGAATATACAGAAGGCTGCATTAAGGATGGCCATGAAGGCCAGAAAATAGATCTATGTAAGTAACTACTGTGCTATATTCCATGGATCCCATTCCAGTCAAGTTCACTGAGTTACTAATGGGATTATTACATGGATACCAGCAGGTCTGTCCCTGCTCCCTCAGGAACACACTGTCAGTGTCTGGGGAAGAAAGCACAACTCATAATGTAATTGAGGCCAGCCAAAGTACGATGTGTACTGGCGCTGATCCATGCCCAATGTTTGAGGAGCGATGAATCAATCACCTTCCACAGATAACCAAGCTGGTCAGTTTAGCTGAAGGAAATACAGTTTTACTAAGATGGATCATGTCCCACGGTGAGAGCACACCCCAACACTGAATGGTGCCCTGTGCACTTCCCATGGGCAGCAGCAGGGAGGAGCCTGAACCTTGGCACCACAAAGCCCTTAAACCCTTATCTCAACCAGCCTTCAGTTCTCTGGTGAGCTACACTCAGCTCTACACAGTGCCAGACTTTGTACTCCCTCCATCATGATCTCAGCAAAGTGTTACCTCCAGCCTTCTCCAGTCACCTACAGCTCTAACCCATGAAGTGACAAAGGTGTTTTTCATGACTAACCTGCAACCAGTGCTCCTCAACCTCAGCATAACCAAGCCAGGGAGGATTCGGTTTAGTCTTCTACCAAAACACACCTGCTATTGAGAACCTACAGCATTCCAAGTGGTCTTCAGCTGCTCCCAGAGGTTTACAAGTACTTGGCTTCTTTGACTGGGAAACATCACTATATTTTTGCTTTCAATTTAGAAAGATTATTCTGAGAATAATTTTTCTGTTCAGTATTTTTTAAAATATGACACAACATTTTATTTTTAAGCAGCAAGACATGCCACTTAAAGACACAGCAGTGAAAAAGCAAGTTATTTAAAAAAAAAGTTTCCTGAAGCACAGACCTGAGGTAATTTTTCTGGAATAGGCTCATTCTGAAGAGCTTGAAGGGCCTTCATTGCAGCATTATGTCTAGCAGCTTGACGAGTCTTTCCTTCACCAAAAAACTCACTGTTGCCAACAGTTAACTGGACATAGAAAATTTTAGGCACTGGGCAGTGATACCTGGAAGGAAGTCATGAAAAGAAAACAACAATTCAAGTTAGGAATTCTACCCATCCATTTTATGTAAAATACAGTAGTATTTGGGGATAAAACATTATCTATTGTCCCAGAATAAGACCCAGTACTCAAATACATGGACTGTTCCTCAGCAAGGCAGTTGGTAACTCTGACAGCAGCTCCAATGTGCAAACCAGCTCTTCACCTACATTTGTGGAGCTCTGCAATGAGTTCTATATTTATCAGCCCAACAGCCTAGCTCTGCTCTCTTCTTAATTTGAGTCTTGAGAAGATGGAACCTGAGGAGAATCAAAAAGTCCAGTGGAAGCCCTGCCTGGGAGACAACTCCTGTCCCACAGACAAGTGGCATGGAGGAAGAAGTATTGTGAGGTTGCTCATATGAAAGCTGTCATCATAGTTCCACTCTAAGGGACAACGAAGTCAGATGACAGAGAATATACCTAGCAGAAATGGATCCTCACTTGACAAATAACTTGTTCATATTTTACAGCAATGTAAGAAAGGATTCTCCAAAGGCATGGACAAAAGCAAGGTCCATCACAACAAAACTAGATTGACTCAAACTAGATTCAATCAAACACAGTATTATATTTTCCTTATTCCTCTTAAAGCATCCTTTTTAAAGTGTGCTCTCTCCACTTTCATCTGTCGACATGGGTGGCAACTTTTTTATATTAACACTTTCTGAATTTTCATTAATAATTGTAACCCAGTTGTTTCAACAGTAAAATAAAATACAAAGTTTACCAGAGAGCAGCACACTTCAGAACCAGACAAGTGTGAATAAGTACTCTAGCCTCAATGTCCCCGAACTTTGTACCTTATTCTAAAACTACATTTATATGGAAAGAGCCAAGCATAGCACTGGCTCCAACATGCCTCTGGCTATAGGGCCTTGGAGGAGTGAGCTAAGTTGCCTTTACGACATGCAAAAAGGGGGTATTTACTTTGCTTTCTTGTTTACAATTTAACACACCTACTGAGAATTATTAAGGCCTGGAAATGCTTTTGCTTAATGTAACATTTTCATAAAATTATATAATAACACCTGCTGGAAAGGCTTCTGGGGGTTATCTGGTCCAAAGCAGCATCCAGAACATGGTCAAGACACAAGACTGAAGTTACAGTCTTGTTCAGGCCTTGTCCAAGGTATTGTGGAGGTCTCCAAGGAGGAAGATTCCACATCATCTCGGGATGACCTGTTCTAGTGTCAGACCACACTTTCTGGAAAACTATTACAAAGTTCCTACATGCCTAATGGAATCCAAACACTTGGCACTGATATTGTTGGAGATTTGCAGATGGAGCAGAAATCTTCCTCCCAATGCCAACATTACCAGCTTCCAGTTTTTGTTATCACAGGACTCCCTCTCAGTTTCCCAGCCCAATTAGCACTGACTCTCCCTGCTCCTTCTTTGGTATGGCTGGGAATTCATGCTCTTGTACTTGCAGGGTCTTAGAGAAGATCCAAGTGATCTCTCACTCATTTGATCTAGTGATGTCAGCAGTTTGTTGACATCTTCCTGCATCTTCTTTACTTGGTAACACAAATCCTCCGACACAGCACACCTCCTGTAGACAAGACCACTACCTCTACAGCCTAGCTAGACCACTGGAGCTAGCTCTGACTCAACATCTCTGATGTAGCAGGAGACCTACTCCAGATGGTGCTAGCAACTGTGCCAGGTGGTGCAACACCAGCACTGCTGAGCACAACCCCATCCTCAGCAGTTTCCCACTACCTTCTGTGTCATGTGCTGTGCAATCTGCTGTGTCTGCTGGCTGTCTCTGGGAGCAGTGCTAGAGGCCCTGCACTTATATCTGCTCTTCCCTAGTACCTACATGTGCCTGACCCTCTCTAATCAGATGACTGGAAGGAAAGCTCAATGCAGCTTTTGACCAGGAGTAGCTGACAGAGCTTACTGGCAGCTGCTAGAGACTCCTGGAATGCATGGACTCCTGTAGTTCTCTTTTCCCTGCAGCAACAGGTACTCTCAAGTGCCTCAAAGAGTTCCAGGAGTCTTCCCACCACCCCAGAAGCAGCAGGACTGGAAATGGCTGCATGTGTTGGCTGCTGCTTAGCACAAGACAAGCTGTGTCATGCAAAAGCAGTAGGCACCTGGATAGCATGTCCCACCTCATTACTTCACAATCCTCTTTAAATAGAAAGAAATTAGGTAGTGCTGTTAGCAACTACCTAGATTTAGGGAAAATACAATATCCATCAGAAGTTCCTGTTTCCTGTTGAGTTACTAGATGTACCTTTCTCTCTACTCCATGCAAAGGAGGAAAGCACATGAACTTAATCCACTTTATAAACTCAAATCCCACAACAGGCCTTCTCTTTTTCCCTCTCCCCTCCCCACCTTTTCTTTTAAAGAATGTTTAGGGAGCTATTTACGTGATAATAAAGAAAAATTATATTCAGCCCGTGGCTCTAGAGCCTCATGCAGCTCTTTGGCATTGCCAGAATGATTAGGCTTTTACATGGTTTTGATTAAATTTTTCTTGCTCTCCTTGGCCTCAAGCAGAGTTGTAACAGAGCACTGATAGTATGAGCATTGCCAGAAAAGTGCAAAAGAACACCTGAAATCCTCAGAAAATGAACTAAATCTGTGAGGCTATTGGTTTCTCTACAACAAGGAGCATGTCAAAGGAAACATCATCCTCCTCTTTCCAGTGGTGAGGACAGAGACTGTATTAACAAAAGCCTCAAAAGTAATCATAGTATTACAGTCTGAAAGTACAGTGTGACAATTAAACTGAGTTTTAATAATGAATGATTCTGCATCCTGAAGATGTACGCTCATGTAAAGAACAAGCCCACACAAAGGTGAAATGATGTATCTGCCACTGATCATTAACAAACCTTCCCAGTATACCAAATATGAGTCATTAGAAAGGGCTGAAAGCATTAGCAACCTTTGGAATACTTATATAGAATTTGGTGATTATTACATGCAATAACATACCAGCACAATATTTTCCACCATAAGAACATCTACATGTCAGCTCTACACTCCTCAGTCCTCTGTCATTCTGTTCAGCCACAGAACTGAAACAGTCAGGATTTCAAACAGTGACACCTCACATATGGACTCAGTAGGTCCCTAAAAGTTTTTAAATTATCTTCATTTAGAAAATATGCATCGTCCTGCATTCTACATGGCAGCTACAAATGCAAGGATTTTCCTTGGGAAAACTTCTTATGTAAAAGAGATTTTCAGGTGAAACTGGCGCACTCCTCAGAACATAAGCTGACCAACACAGCCAAATGACAGAAGATTGTAAGACTAGAAGACAACAAAAGCGCATGTGAAATGACATATTCAGTTGGAAGAAAACAAAGTGTGATAACGGATAATACACAATCGGTCACATATAACCTATAAAAACAAGCTCATTTTCATCTGGCTTTTCTGGACATTTCAGATTCTTTAAAAGATCCTTCAAATAAGAAGTCTGGAAAGCAGGTTCCCTTTATTCCCTCTAAGTTCACAGCACCAGAAATCTACTTTTTAGCTAATGCCACTGGAACAGTCAACCTGAAAAAGGATATTTGCTCTATGAATGTGACCTTGGATGTCAAGTTTCAGCAATGAGTAAATATTTACAACTAGTTATAAACCCCTAAAAATAGGGGTTCATAACAGAAATGCTGACAGACCTCAACTAAGTTGGTGTGAGTGGGCGCCACTATAATTAAATAAATCACCAAGGTCTGCTGACAATTAGAAAACTCATTTTGGTTTGCCACAGAGACAAACAAAAATTCTGTTCATTATAATTTTACTGGAATATGATGTCATAACATGTAAGCATACTGAAACAATCTGCTGCTTTTCTAGCCAAAATATTAATTGCATACTAAGGAGCCCTTGGGGCCTCTTCCTTTTTGGCCATCAAATCCACACACACAAAGACAAATAAAGTATTAGTACATACGGTATGTGTTCATACTGCATTTCCTGCATTTCTCTGGATTCCCCAATGGCATAAATGCGTTTGATAAATATTGTTATTTTCTTCTTAGAAAGGGAATAAAAGCAAGTGCAAGATGCAGCTCACAGAAACGAGGATGTTTATTTAGATTTAACCTCGTGTTGAAAAGTCAGTGAAGTTCTCTCTAAATTCTAATGGTCAACATATTCTTCAACTAAGTAAAAAAGAACAAATAAACTGAATTACTTCCCCACTACACAAGTGTTATAGGAAGTATTTACCCTATTCCCATTCCATAACGCAAAGTGAAGAGGAACTGGGACCACATTTTAGTGGCCAAGACAAAGGCCACTAAAATATGAACTACAACACAGTATGGGAAAGTCATTCTTCAGATGCCAGCTTTGCTGAAAGGGTCATTCTCTGCACTTTTTCTATCTGGCTCCTTTTCTATATGAAGTCAATCAAGCTGGCAGCCCTGCTGGCACTGTTTAATCAGGAAAATGCTGTGAGCTTTGTGAGTGGAGGGATAGAGAGTCACAGACCACGCAGGGGAGTAGGAAACAGCATTTGCTGTGAACAACTCTTTCTCCGTAACATTTGAAATTTCTCTAGGGGAGCAAGTTGCTTAGTGCAGCTGTTCCCTGGCTATATCCTATTTTCCTAAGCAGTCCATTAGCCACATGCATTTCTTACAGATGTGAGTTCTATGTTTTGAAGAAAGAAACATCCAGTACAGTTACTTTTGTCTTCACACAGTGAACCTTCTGGTTCTTTCAGCAGATCCACAACAACACCTGGGAACAAAGAGGCTCTCTTTTCCTAGTATTCCTTTTGAGAACTACAGTCCATTATTCTTGAACTGTGTCTACTATAGGCTAGGCTGCCTGATCAAGCAGAGCCTATAGATGAAGCCTTGTTGCTCCAGTTCCAGGAAGGACTTTGCTCACAGGCTCTCGTCCTGCTGGGGGACTTCAACTACCCTGACATCTGCTGGGGAAGTAGCAGGGTGAGCTGTAGGCAATCCAGGAGACTCCTGGAATGCATGGAGGACAACTTCTTAATCAGCCTGATTAAGCAGAAAATATATCACCTTTAGAAGAAGGATCCAGTAACTGGGAGGACTATAAGGATGTTGCAAGGTCATGTAGGGAGAAAATAAGAAGGGCCAAAGCCCAGTTAGAACTTGATTTGGCTGCTATAGTTTAAGACAACAAAATAAGTTTCTATAAATACATTGGCAGCAAAAGGAAGGTCTTCAGTAGTGACAGGGAATGAGGAAAAGGCAGAGGTACTTAATGTCTTCTTTGCCTCAGTCTTTAATATCAAGACCAGCTGTCCTCAGAATACCCAGGTCCCAGAGCTAGAAGTTGGTGATGGGGAGCTGAGTGAAGCCCCCGTAAACAGGAGGAGATGATTAGTGACCTGCTGTGCTAACTAAACACTCACAAGACTACGGACCCAGATGGGATCTACCCCAGAGTAATGGGGGAACTGGTGAAAGACCTTGCCAAACCATTCCCAATAATCTAAAAGCAGTTCTGGTCAAATGAGGAAGTTCCAGCTGACTGGAAATTAGCAAATGTAACATCCATCTACAAGAAGGGTTGGAAGGATGATCTGGGGAACAATGGGCCTGTCAGCCTGACCTCAGTTCCAGGCAAGGTTATGAAAGAGATCATCCAGGGTGCCATTACACAGCACAAGCAAGACAACCAGAGGATCAAGCCCAGCCAAAATGGATTTACAAAAGGAAAGCCCTGCTTGAGAAGCCTGATCTCCTTCTATGACAAAGTGACTCACTTAGTAGATAAGAGAAAGGCTGTGGATGTCGCCTACCCGGACTTCAGTAAAGCCTTTGACACTATTTCCCCAACCATCCTCCTAGAAAAACTGCCTGCTTACAGCTTGGATGGGTGAACTCCCCGATGGTTAAAACCTGGCTGGATGGCTGAGCCCAGGGAGTTGTGGTGAATGGAGCTAAATCCAGGTGGCAGCCAGTTGCCAGTGGTGCTCTCCAAGGCACAGTTTTGGGGCTGGTCCTGTTTAATCTCTGTTTAATCTCTTTACTGATGATCTGGATGTAGGGATTGAGTGCAGTAAATTTGCCAATGACACTAAGTTGGGTATGGCTATTGATCTACTGGAGGGTAGGAAGGCTTGGCACAGAGACTTGGACAGACGATCAGTGGGCTAAGGACAATTGCATGAGGTTCACTAAGGCAAGTGCTAAGTCCTGCATTTGGGTCACAACTACTCCATGCAGCACTACAGGCTGGAGGAGGAGCTGTTCAGCAGAAAGGGCCTTGGGGGTGCTGGTTGACAGCTGGCTGAACATGAGCCAGCAGAATGCCCAGGTGGCCAAGAAGGCCAATGGCATCTGTATCAAGAATAGTGTAGCCAGCAGGACTACAGAACCCTCCTGTACTCAGCATTGGTGAGGCCAGGCCCTGAGTACTGTGTTCACTTTAGGGTCCTTACTTTGAGGTGCTGGAGCATGTCCAGTGAAGCACAACAAGGCTCATGAAAGGTCTAGAAAACGTGTCTAGAAAAAGGAACAGTCAAGGGAGCTGGGTTTGTTCAGACTCAAGAAGAGGAATTGGCTTTAAACTGAGACAGGGGAAATTTGGATTGGATATTAAAAAAAAAAATTTTCATTATCAGGGTGGTCAGCCATTGGAATAGGTTGCCCAGGGAGGTGGTGGAGTCACCATCCCTGTAAGTGTTTAAGAGGCATCTGGATCTGGCACTGGATGTTGTGGTTTAGTGGTGTAAGAGCGATAGTGCTGCATTGATATTGTACTTGACGATCTTAAAGGTTTCTTCCAATTTGGATGATTCTTCTTTATGATTCCTGAGCCAAGTAATAGACAGCCCTACCAGGGGGGATGTGATACTGGATCTGTTGGCCACCAATGCAACCAAGCTAATCAGGGACATCAAGACTGGAGGCAGCTCTGGGATACAGTGACCCTGCCTTGGTGGAATTCCAGTCCTGAGGGATATGGGTCAGGTAAAGAGTAAACTTGTGCTCTTGAACCTTAGGAAAGCAAACTTTCAGCTCT
>WAAE01007752.1:0-55673 GCA_013400495.1 Nicator chloris
AAAAAAAAATGTAGGCATTAATTAATTCTGTGTATTTTAAATACAATATGAGTGAACAGAAATGCATGATGAAATTTGGGACGTTTCTTAGCCAATTAGCTCTTTCAAAGATCAGAATAGAAATTCATTACAAAACACTGCTTTGTGCCACCCACCAATTCTGCTGCTTCAAGCTAACTGTGGGTGCTTTCTCCCACACCCTTCAAAAACTGCAGGAAGCCACATGCTTTGTTTGCCACTTGTTTGTAAAAATGCAGCAGTCGAGAAATGTTGGTAAATGTTGTGGTTGATAAATGAGTCCCGTTCCTGTATCATCTGTGCCAAAAGCTTGCCTCTGCCTTACACAGACTGTGTTTCCAGCCTATGTGCAAATGATTGAGAAGGAATTTGGAAAAGATGCGCACATGAAAAATCCTGTGCCGCTTCCAGCATGATAGATGCCAATGGGAATTTGTGGCTTTGACAGGTGATTGCCCCTAAACAGAGCTTTAGCTTTTTTGTTTTCCTCCACTCAGTAAATGTAAGGGCTCATTTTGCCCGAGGCTAAGTGCACAGAATTGGGCAAACTGCAACCTTTTCCTAAGCCAAAAACTGAGAAGAGGATGAACATCAAGTTTTGAAAGCTGAAAAGGAGGAGTGGTAGTGCCAGCATCTCAATCAAATCTTGCTTGGTTGCCTCAAGAAAAAAATAATTTAGGATGTAGTTGAAGAGCAGGTTCAGTTTCTTAGCTCACTGTTTACATTGCAAGACTTTGTCAACACCTGTACAAGCTTTTATATTCCCCTAGGTGTTAGCTGGTCAGCCGTCTGACTGTTCAATTTCCTAGTAAAGCAAAAGATGCAAGAGAGGTCAGGAGGTGGTAAAATATTCTGAAGAATTTGGACTTTGTTTGATGTGTTTAGCTCTGATATTCTTTACTCAACACCTTTAATTGCTTACATTAACCTACCCAACCCTGATGAACTCCTTCAAACAGAAGCTAATTAAAACAGTACAGTATGAGGGGACTCCTGTCTTTCAGCTACATGAAGGCTCAAAAGCTTGTTTTAACATCGAAGTCTTATGTAAACTGACATGACTCTAAAGCAAACAAGGAAGATCACTCCAGCAGCAGTGTTACTGGAGTAGAGTCAACCTTCAATTAACAGAGAGCTGTCTTCTTTCTGGCATAAAGGGCCAGTTCTCTTTTTTCCGGTGTCTTAAATGCATTGAACTACCAAAAATACTCTGTAACTAGTTCATCTGAAGAAATAGATGTGTCTGGTTTGCTTCTTTTCTTTAGTCTTTAGGCAATCATCTGCTTTTGCAGGCTAAGCAAAATAACCATACTAATTGTTTTTGGAAGCTGGCTCTATCCTGTAACTGCTTTAAAGTTGTGTTGTCCCTTGGGGGACAAGTTGTCCTTAATTTTTGCAAGCATGACTAGATGATTTTACAGTCCAATAGATCCTAAGGATCTTCATGTGAAAAGGATATGCTATGAACTTCACTCCCTTCCATTTCTCTTTAAAATCTCTTTTTTTGTTGTTTTTGTGAAACTAACAGCTGCAGAACAAAGTCAGCAGCTTACAATGCCATTTCTTAAAGGATGCTATTTTCCCCAACTTGTTCTTAAAAACACTATTCATAGTATACAGACAAATTCAATCGTTTTCCTTTTATCATGCTAAACTGGTGAATAACTGAAACCTCCTCATCAGCATTTGCTGCTTGCAGGGTCTCTCTTACAGACATTGTTCAATCTGTGCTCAGCCTTTTCTTTCCAGAGTTGCTTTTATTTCCATTTATATTCTAGAGGGAAGAATAAATAATCTTCCTGATTCCAGGCAAGATTTACAACTGCTGTAATGCTTTGGGCCATCATTGCCACACTGCTGCAGGAAACTACAGTGGTGGTTCTCAGCATGCCTGAGCAGAATTAGTTCAATGTTAAATGCCATCAGCTTTTCTGATTTGCTTGAAGGGTCTGTCTTAAGTTAATATGGTTATTAAATGACCCAAGGTCAAAAGTAAAGATTGACTGAGATAACGAGAAGGACTTACTCAGCCATATTTTTTTTCTTGATAGACTGTGACATTTGGTAACAGAATTAATGAGTGGAGCTGGTGACTAAGATGCCCTTTTTCTAAATCATAGTTTGAAGACTTTTTACCTATCTGGTTCCAACTTGAAATTACAGTTAAGATACTCCAATGTTTTAACTTACATGCTATTAAATATAGAAATAATTTAGTGAAGCCTGAAAGGCCTTCTCTCTAGAAGTGGCTATGTGAAGTGTTCACTTAAAGAATAAAATGAAATACTACAGCCATGTAATGAGTTTCGTTAAAAATGGAGAGTTTACATGGTTCTCATGCCTTTTCTTTTATTCCTCTTGCTTCAAGCGAGGGCATGAAAAGCAATGTACACATGCTAATATGCATACTTGAAGTCTTTATGAGTACTTCCAACCATTGTTTCCTTCAAATATGTGCTGCATTCAAAAATAGTGTTAATCTTCAGAGAGTACAACTTATGGCTGTTTAATTACAGGAATGGTTTTGAGGTTTAGCTCAAAAAAAGTAAAAAGTTTTAACTGCAGGAAAATCAGAGAAGCAATTGAATTGCTCATAAATTTGATGTGCTGGCAGAGGACTTGTTTCTGAGTCTTTAAGAATTGGAAGTTCTTCTATTTTAGTCACTTTAGTTTTATGGCTTGTCCAGTAAGAGAAAAAGTCTTACAGTAAACAGAAAGGAATTGAATTAGTTTGCCTGATGATTTAACTTACAACATAAAAGCACCTTCTTAAATCGTAGTTCTTTTCTCTCAAAGCCTCCTGTTTGGCTTACATAAAAAGAACTACAAGAGTTCACATCTCTTATATTTAATTTAAGGAAAATATACAAGCACTTTATTCAGGCTCATTTTGATCCTGTCCATTATTCATCAGACAATTCAATGCCTGTTGTCTGTCAGAGAAATCTCAGTAATAAGAAAGAAAGCACTGAGTTAGGAAACCATCATCTTTTTGTCCTGCTGTATAGAGGAAGATTTTTCTTGTTGCATTACTTATATAAAAAGCCCTCTAGATGGTGTGTCAGAGATGTTGCAGGAAAAGGAACCTGCAGAGTTCTCCTTGAAAAATAACTTAAGAATGCATCAGTGCAGCTGCTGGTGTTGCCAAGCTCACCTGTCATGGGGTCAGACTCAGCTGTTCAGTGGTTGCAAACCCACACTACACTTACCTAAATGGCACATTCTCAATCCTGTTGTTTTTAATGGAATTTACCAAAACAAGTTTATTTATAATCTGAGAATCCACTGAAACCTGAGGGCTGAAACAGCTAAAACAGTTGACTTCTGTCCCATATGTCTGTACAAGTGAGACAGAAGTAGTCTGAAGCTGCTGGTGGTAGAGAAAGCTCAATGAGTTTTGTGATCCAATGGTGTGTTCATAAGTGATCCATGCTGCAGATCTAACAGAGGGACTGTTGGCACTGTCTTTGTACTCGTGATCATTCTACTTTTTTCCACTATCTGTGATCACAAAATCTGGAAATTCCTGTGTTACCTTCAATCATAGTATAAGGATTAAAAGGAGCACTTTACTATTTAAACGTGGGACAGCCATAATATACAACACTAACTTCCAGTGAATACTCATTATATTTTCTATATGTTTAAACAGTATAAGAGACACTCTAAAATAGTAGTGTTTAATTTAATTTATTCTCCTTGTATCCTTGAACACCTCAAACTAATGGGCAGTGGAATGTGAAATTGCCTATGCATGAAGAGGAGCATAGGGTCTCTGGCAAAGGACATTAGAGTAATGCAAATTAACTCCTTAGGCTTTTTGTGTTTAATGAAGACTGTGTAAAGCCTGGAATTCTGTAATTCTGTGCCTAAAATCATGGCTTGTTTTTGAAACTTCAGAATTCAAACTTGACAGTTTGGATTCTCATCGTACTTTGTGCTAATCCTTTCATAGCCTGCATTACGTGTAGCTCACTAGTTATTAGTTGTCCTTATTGATGCTATTATTACAAGTTTACTGCTTGCTTCATTCTGAATCAAACCACTAATAACAAGACAAGACTTGATAAATACCTTGTCACAGTGTCTACTGAACAACTGGATAATAGTCACTTAGGCCTATACCATGACACTGCCCTGTCCATGTCCTAATGCCAAAATATACATATAACATTTATATTAAACATCAAGCAAAACTGAAACCCAAAAGGTTCCCTTTGAACATCAGGAAACACGTTTTTACTGTAAGGATGGTTTTTTTACTGCAGTGATTTGCAGTGATTGCCCAGAGAGACTGGGGAGTCCTTGTCCTTGGAGATACTCAAAAGCTATCTATACACCTTTCTGTTCCTCGGCAACAGGCTCTGGGTGGCCCTGCTTGAGCTGCACAGCTGGACCAGATGCCCATCAGAGCTCCCTCCTCACAGGTCTCTTCCAACCTCAACCATCCTGCTGTGACCTTTCACTCACAGCTTCATGAAAACACAGCCCTTGGCTATCTGGAGCACTTTGCATGAAAACAGCAGGGAAAAGGAAAGCTTTTCTTCCTTTCTGCTACTGCACTACTGCTGCAGACTCAGCACAATTGCTGTAGAGCAATGGGAGTAACTCCAGAAAGAACAAACCCTGAGCTGGCTGGAGAACTGCTACTCTGTGCTACCTCATCTGAGGACACGTCAGCGTAAATTTTAACAATTTGAGGACTAGCCTCTGAATGATACAAGTAACTGACTTAAAATACTTGTGATGATGACAGATTAAGACTATATAGTGCTTGAGGAAGACCATCTTTTTGAGGGCAAACAGAGCAAAAAGAAGGGCAAGTTACTTTTTTTCTATTTGCTCAGTGGGCTCCTCAGGTTTGCTAGTGGTTGGTTCAAGGGAGATGGCAGAATATGGGAGACCCTGAGTCTTGTCTCTTTTGTCCAAGGACCTTTTTGGTTCAAACTGATGAGAGTAATTTCATTAGGCTGTTGTTCTGATGTTGGAGTAAAATATTAAAGTGGGTAAATGAAGTTAGGAAAAAAACAAAAGGAAGAACAAATAAAGTAGACACCCTTGGTATCCTGTTCACATTGTTATACTTGTATATTTGATAACCATCATTTAAAGCTCTTGCCATTAATGCCTGGAAGGAACTGGCAAGTGTCACATAACATTGGCTGAAAGAAACAGCTCCCCATTTGCTGCTGAATTACCATTAAAAAGAAAATAGAATTCTCTTTATGCACACAGAGTTATTTTAGCATTTTCTGTGCCTGCCACTGTGGTCTAGGAGTGTAGTTTAGAGTGAAAGCATCACTCTAAATCACTTAATGGTATTGGAATTAAAATATACAGTCAAATTTACAAGCCTAGAAATGAATCTTCTGAAAGCACTTTATGCTGCATTGAGGATGTAATTATTGATTCCCCATGCAGTTTATTAGGCTCCTCCACCCCACTCCTTGCTTTCACACAGATGGTGTTACAAATCACCTCTCAATGGTCACCTGCTTGAAAAGAAAGTTTCATATGCAAAGTGCTGTTCTTTGTTTAGTCGTGGTAGCTTGCAAGATATAAAATGAGGCAGCTATTTAAATTTGTTGTTACAGCACTTGAGCTGGGTACACAAGATTAAATAAAAAGAAAATTAGGAAGCAGATGCTTGTGGCTTAACAGAAGAATTGAGCTAAAAGATACCCTTCGTTACTGCTGGATATGAGTAATTTTACTAAGGCAGCTGTTTCCTTAATCAGGAAAAACACCAAACTCTTAAGATGAAATCCAGATGTTTTCTGTATCACTTCACAATAGAATGAGTTTCCATTTTATATGCCGTATTTTTAATTTCAGTTGCATTCACTTAAATCCAATACGTTTTCAAATACATGTATCGTCTTCCTGAACTGTAGAAGACCTGACTACTAAATATGTGACAAATTCTGTACTCTTGACATCCTCGCCTGGTGTTAGGCTACAAGTTGCTTCTAGGGCTGGCAGCCTCTCACCAGCATCCAAACATATGAATATTGGACTTCCACAGGTTGGAGAGGGCTTATTTTGTTGGGGACAGAGGGGCCTTGGGAAGGAGTTTTTTAGTGCTAGTGTCTGGTTGTACTTTAGTTGTACAGTTGTATGGTGTCTCTTACAATGGTGCCTGTTGTTCAAAGCAAGACACACCATAGTGTTAATTCACATGGAGTGGGTTAAAATCCTGTTCTTCTTATGGGGATATTGTGTAAAAACAAAGATTTAAAACTTCCACTAGCTCTTAGATGTGGGCTCAGTCCTCCATCATGGCTGCTGACACTTTTAATGCCTGCTACCTTGCCATCTGTCCTTGCTTGAAACAAGTGCTTTATTTGACTGGAGGCCTGCAGTTCCAGGCTGATAGGATACAAAGTTGGCATCTGAAATCTTTGACACTGGTTTGCTGACACTGAGCTGTTTCATAATTGATGTATTTGATGGTCGTGTGGTATTTCAGAGTCTTAAGCTTCAAGCACAGTTTTTGCAGCTGTGGGTCTTGTAACCTGTGTTTGGGGCCTGGGGAGCCAGTTGCCAGTGCTTGGTTAATCCATCCATGTGCAGTAAATCCAACTCGTTGCTCTTTGTGCATGCTGCTTATCACACCTCTTGAAAAATTAAAGCTGCCCTGAGTCTGGGGTGAGGAATTCTCAAAGGCTTTTGTAAGTAACAAATTCCTTTTGTTATTATAGGCAGTCATTGCAGTTTGTTTACTGCATTCATCACCACCTTTTCTTGAATTATTGCAGCAGGGATGTTATTAACTGGTTGGTTCATAAGCTTTCCAGTGCTAGTGGGTTGTAGCTAAGCTTCTAATTGTTCAAGTATACATAAGCTTTAAAAAAACTTACTCTTTTTGACATCAGTAGATAAATGAGCAGTTGCTTTTTCTCCTGTGGTCTAAAAGTTCTTCCTCTTAAATATTTCTGGGAGTTTGTCTGTGTAAGCAATCCTAAATACACATGAATAGTACAAAAGAAAAGAACCAAATATAACAGGAACAAAGTCTTCCTTTATGATTTTTTTAAACTCTGTAGTTATCTTGCAATTCCTGTTTTCATTTTAAAGTTTTAGGGTGCAAGTAAGATATGGAAAACTTACTGTACGTTACTATTTCTTTCGTTTATGCCTTGCACTCTTTTTTGACAGTTTGTACCATTTAATTCTGGCCTTTCTAAAATAAGTTTTTCAAACACAGTATATGTGCTTAGAAATTCTTTCGTTTAAAAATAACTGAAGTAATTACATACGTTAGCTACTTGTGATAACTTGAGGGGTTTTGTGCTTTTTGCTGTGTGCATTTGAATGAAATCTGGAAATCTCTCTCTAATCCAGTTACTTCCACTCGATTAAGTTCTCTACAATCTTTTCCACAGAGGGGATACTCTTCATGGTACTATGTGACTTCTTTGGTACAGCAGTCAGCTAGAAAAGGAAATTAATTTTCTTGCCGCCAGTGAAAGCATAACAAAAAAGGCTAATTGAATAAAATAAGGGATTTTCTTCTTTTTTTTTTCTTTTTTTTTTTAATTTAATTTATACAATAAGGAGGTTTTTAATGTGAACTTTCTTCTGTGAGCTGGTGACCAGCATACTGGATTATTCTGGAAAGAGCAGTACAAATCTAAAAGCTTACTCATGTTTATTTCCTCAAGTTGTGAAAAAGACACGTGCTATTCTAGCAGTGTGCAGATGAGTGGTCGCTCACAGACACAGCAAGCTGCCTGAATCTCTCCAGTAAGTCATTTGCCTATTTCTACAATCACTGTTTTCAAAAGCTTTGAGAAGAGTTATACAGATGGGCAAGGGTGCTTTGGGTTTGACGTTACACTTGCAAACTGGAAAGCCTTCCCAACACTCAGAATGGTGAAGTGTGATGCTGACTGGTGTCAGTGTGTGCCATTGCGTTGATCAGCTCTGTATGATCTTTGACTGCTGTAGGTGTAGCCTCAAGTGGAGCCACTTGTTTCGAATGCACTGTGCCCCTCTTCTGTATCCTGGTAGGAAAACTTGAGATTGGGTGCAGTCCTGGGCTGGAGGTGGCCTCTTGTTGGTGTGACATTTCACATGCTCAAGTCCAGCAGGACCAGGGCTGGCCCAGAGCTGGGGTATTGATCTTGAACACAGTCTGTTTCCTGGGGAAAATGCTCAAAACACACTCCTGACACTTGTGGATCTAGATATACAAAAATACTTCTACAGCTGTGGAAGTCCTCTTTGAAGGCCTTTTGATTTCTTCTGTTGGTGCTGATGATCACACTGATGTGACTCATTGCAGTGCTCATTTCCAGAAATGTTATTAATTGTCTCCTCACCTTTTAGCACAGAATATTCATAAATGACTTGAACTCAGCTGGGAGTGAGGACTGAATAAAATAAGACTCACAGGCACCTGCTGGTGTCAAGGTGACAGTAATTGTAAAAGCACTACTTGCTGATGAATTAACGCAAGCTTATGGGTAACTTATCCAGCTGTCATAAACACTGAAAATGTGTTATAGGAAATGGTTTCTAATAATATGGCAGTTAGGTGTTATATCACTTGGTATTGCAGATAGTGGCAGAATTCAGCTTGCACTCCACTTATGTCAGGTGGAGTACCTCAATTTTTGTAGCATTTCTAGTCCTTCGTTGTAAAAATAAAACAAATGTAAATACAGCAAAAATCCTGGATTGTCTTTCAGTAGACAAGGTATTGGAACAAGTTGTTCTGAGAGAGTTCTTTTTTGTTAGCAGATCACTTTGAACCCAAATCAACATTTATTATGCTGAGAGGATTTCTGTTCAGTGATCTGAAGAGCAGGAAAGCGGCCTGTCCCTGTTCATTTTTCTGCTCTCGTTTTCTGCTTTTGCACTGAAATATTCATTCCTTACCCTACTGGGAAAGGCAGTCAGGTAAAGGAAAGAAAGCAATAAATCTTACTTAGTGACTTGTCAGTTTTTATCTGTAAATATAAAAACAAAAATGAGAAATGCTTAATTTGATAGAATTAGAAATGTTGAGAAAATGTCTTTGTCAGTTGAAAAAAAGATTAAAATATAGTATTCTTTCCTTTGGTGTTAAATTTTAACTTCTGGTTCCCTCTATATGGAGGACTTCTTAAGGCAGAATTCTGGCTGTTCCTTAATTTATGATGCTGTACCATGTTATGCCTTTTTTAAAATTAGATGTGCCACATACACAAGTCTAAGATATTTGTTTCCTGTGCTTTCTTTTCTTCCTGATTAGCAATAGCAATTAAAACTACAATGAGGTAATCTGACATTTTCAAAGGGATTTGTCATTCCAGCCAGAGGAAACATTTTTGTTTATCCAGAGGAGATAACATTCTTGCACTGTAATGAAAGCCAGTGCTCACGAGATGACAGGTCTGGTCTTTGCCCTGTGGTTGCATCTTTGCAGGCAGAGCCTTGTTTCTCTGTGGGAACACTCTTTTCCCTAACAAGATTTGTTAATGGACGGAAGAGTCTGCAAGATCTGATTGATTGTGGCGTTGGGAGTTCTGACATGAGCATCGCAGTTCTGGATGTACAATCTCTTAGTTAGTTTGTTCTCTCTTATGAAGACCAAAAATACTTACATGGATTTAAGAAATATTTAAGGCTATCTAATGAGTGATAAAATAATTGAAATAGAAAGTATTATTAACTGTCTTCTGTATAACCTATTGTATGATTATAGTAAGTATCTAATTTGCTTTAGTGCTGATTTTGAATAGGACTGCAGATTGTGAAGGAATCTCTACTTATTTCATGA
The DNA here is from genome assembly GCA_013400495.1 of Nicator chloris. Lineage (NCBI taxonomy): Eukaryota > Metazoa > Chordata > Aves > Passeriformes > Pycnonotidae > Nicator > Nicator chloris. The sequence continues at coordinate 9,785 of WAAE01007752.1, forward strand.
AGGAGTCCATCTTACACAGGACCTTCACACAGGAGGAGTCAGCATTATACTTTTGAAAAATGTTAGTAACATTTAAACCTTTGAGTTTAAAAAGAGAATTATTTCACATCCAAAGTCTGACTACTAGCAAAAGCTAGGTTGAAGAGAAATGCTTGAGAAAGCACTCTGTATCATGCCCAACTTTATAGTTTTAAATACTGATCATGTATTTGTGACTGGTGTAAATTAACGTTTTCTTTCCTGAACCACAGTGCTTCACTTAGAAGAATTTTCTTTGCTGTAGTACGGTGTTTAGCTGTGTTAAATATCAGTGCAAATTTTAGTGGCTTCATTACTCTTTAAAGGTAATCATAGTACTTTTCTGTGAATCCTCAATTTAAAAGAAGGGATTGATGGCAGTGTGGCTTATTCTGTGCACCACCTGGTAAAGGCACTGCTGATATACCAGGTAAATAACTCAACAGTTCCCCCTCTTTAAAAAGAATGCTGTCTGGATATGCTAGAGCATTGGAGAAAGTGATGGAGGCCTCAGGAGTGCTTTGTAGACTTTTATATTTGTAGGTAAATATTTAAACTAAGCATGGAGTGAAGAGTGGGTTCAGCTGTGGGACTGTGACAGCTTTTCACAGGTCTGACCCAGTTGGAGAACTTCATGTAAGTAATCTTTCATTAATGTTGGATGAGCGTTCATGAGGAAAAGCCAAGAAAGGTCCTTGAGGCTCTAAAGATAACCACTGGGATGGGAAACTTTGCTTTAGATGTTTTCCTTTATTATATATGATGTCTCTCATTTTTGTGCTCTGTCATTTCTGCCTTTGTTTTGTGCTTCTTGGTAATGGCTGTCACAGTTTGTGCTTACCAAACAATCACTTTACTGGGTGGTAGTGGGGAAGGATCGGGGCTTGGCAAAAGTTGAAATTCGATTCAGAAGCAGAGATAATAAGTAGAAGTTCCTATTGCTTATTTACTTCTATTACTCAAAAAAAATCTTACCTAGCACAATATTTATTTCTTGTCCAATACTGTAAGTTTCTGCAGAAGAAAAGTACCGTGAACATTGTGGATGATGTGCAATAATTGCAGCACCTGCTTTTCCTATTATTAACTGTTAAAGTTGCAAATTGAGAAATAAAGTGGTTCCTTTATTTATCTTCACCTTTTTACCCTTGCTGAAAGAGTATAATTTTACTACATGAGGCTACAATTTATTGTGCTCAGTCATTCAATGTTGTTGTAGTCTTGTCATTATTGTCTATGCTGTTCTATTTCATAGACAGTGATTTACCAGTAAGTTGTTCAGCCATGTTAAATAGACCTAGAGATAAAATTAGACCATTTTCATAGTTGATTTTCATTTTTAACTTTGGAAGGGGAAGGAAAATCACCAGTATGCATTAGTAATAGCCTGTTGAAATTCTCATGTAAACAAGAAGTGCATCTTCACCTCAGCATTTGTTTCAAACTTGTACGATGGTTTAAAAATATTCTTAAATTCTTTTTTTGATAATTGCCTACTATGAAAATTGTTTAGTGCATTGGAAGAGGTGCATTTAGGACAAGAAAGAAGTTAGAATGCCTGGCTTCACTGTGTATTCTAATGTTGGTGTTCAGGGCGCTAGTTTTGTCAGGACTGAATTACCTTTTCCTTCTGTATCCATACATGGAACAATACTTACTGCTTCGTATCTCATGTGTTTATTTTTTGATAGCCATTGTTTGTGACATTTCCATGAAGTAGACAATTTTTATTTTGAGAGAATTTGTGTTATGTATAAAATAAATACAGTAGAATTTTAAAAATATGTTAGAGTTGGTAGAAATATTTGAAAGTAAATCATTATTGCTCTATATCAAGTTAAGATGCTAAAATCTCACATTTTTGTCCAGAAGCAATTATTATAAAAGATTCTGAGCTCCCATGTAATCTTTTTAATGATGAAGGCTTGATGCAGCCTGCAAGGTACAGTAGGCACTGAGCCTTGCTGCCTCTGCTGTGGTTAAGTGTGTGTGTTTTGAAGAGGAGATCTCTTGTCCTTACATAAATATCTAAAAAGAATACATATGGCACCTCTAGCAACATTCCATGAGATGTCTATCTAGCCCCTTCATGTATGGCTGAAGGTAGGGGTTTATGCTGTGCAGCAGATGCTTCTACAGAACATCAGGGTCCTGGTGTGCCCATGGCTTAGGAGGATGATTGTGGCCACTCTCCTGTCAGTACTTCACTGGTTCAGGGCAGAGAGGCTGATGAGTTGATCACACCATATCCTGTGAAAGGCTGAGGGAGGCCTCTCTTGTGCTAAAAGAGCAAGGGGGAGGTTTGGCTTCAGCAGCCCAAGGTGAAAAACGTGGCTGTGAAAGGAGGGAAAGTTTGTGCGCTCTGGGTGGGTTACTGTCCCTTGCTCCTCCCAAGGCAATCTGCTAAGAGGTGAATATGTTCTGCACCAACTGAGTGTTCACCAAGGTTTTAACCCTTGGGAAGACTGAACTGTGTGCTGGATAAAGATCACAAATCCATAACTAATTCTCATAAGAATGCACGTAATTGGTAAATGGGCAAGTCAGAAATGTCATGGATTATGAAAGGATTTCCAAGCAAATTGTTTTCCCTGCTGCTTTGCTTCAAGTTTCTCCCAGCACTTGAGTGCAATCAACTCAAGAAAGTTTTCTGACTCCAGACATAATTTGGCTTGAAATTACTCAACCTCCCTCAAAATATCTTCTACTGTAATTCTCAATCTTGGACTGTTGCCACAGAAATCTTGAGATCTGTATCATATGAAGACACTGTGGGATGGGATAGTCTGGAGCTTCTTTATTGTAACATGATTGTCCCAGACTTTTATAGTCACTCCTGATAACATATCTTTTAATAATAAAAACCTTCATTCAATGTGGCTTTTATAGTATTTTACAAATTGTACTTTATTTTTGTGGAAGGAAATTTCTTCATTACCTTGTTTTGCCCAGCAAATGTCTTTATATATTCACATAAACATATATGCATGGCTGCACCACAAGATGCATAAGATGTACAAACTGATTTCTAGCACATAAATAAATATAAATCCATCATAAATATGTCTGAGGGGAAAAAATGAATTGAAAGGAACCGTTACTAGAAAGAGAGAACAATGAAGGTGACTTTGCTATTTTGACTACTACACCTGGGATAATCCTTTCCAGTGTTGTGCGAGATCCCAGTGTAATTCCAAGCAAATAGGCCTTGAACATCCACATATTGAAATCACTAAATAGGTTTCTATATTTAAGTTGGAACAATATTGCTTCTAATTAAAAACTCTCTTAGTAGAGCACTCAGTGCACAAACAGTAAGGTTAACATAACCTGAGCTGAGCTGGCAGTTGAAGGAAGGCAAAATCCTCTGTGTTCCAGCTTTTTAACTATTTACCTGGACATAAAAGTTTCTCTTGCTAGATTGTCTGTCTTTCTTGTGGGCGTATGGTAAGCACTTGGGGTCTTTCTGCTTCGTGTTTTCGAAACGAAAGCTGAAACTCTTTAGATGCTGCGTATCAGTTAAGTCTCAGTTGGCCGCAGGGATATATTCCAATTCTTTGATTACTTGTGGCACTGGCACTCTCTGGGTATAAGCCAGCTGAGTCCATACAGACTGTAGCACTGCAAAATGTGTGGGGTTTATTTTTTCAGTGATCTGGGGGGTGTTTTTGCCACGGGCTGCCCGTGCAGCAGGTTGGCAGGACAGCATCCACGTGGCACCTGCAGCATGCTGAGCCCCGGTTAATAAACCTGGCAGAGAGCAAAGGTGCCCTTCCTGCAGCTGCATCCCCATGCTCCAGGAGGACGTGGCCCTTGGGGCAGGGAGCTGCCAGGGTGCAGCAGCATCCTTGGCTCGTGGCCCCTTTGCTGAGCACGGGGTACCTGGCTCCAGGGGCAGCCAGGAGTGCGTGACCTGCTGGGCAGTACCGGGTCTGGCTGTGGTGCTGGCTCTGCCTCGATGCCAGCCGTGCCAGGAGCAGGTCTTGTGGGCATTGTCACTGTTGGTCCTCCTGTCTGAGTTCTCCCCTTACCTGGTGCCATGGACAACAGGCTGTGCTGCTTCGTTCCTTTGACGTCGCTCCGGAGGATGCTTCATTGGGCTGAGATGGATTGTACCATATGGTCAACAATGATATTAGCTAAATTAATTTAGTTGGAGCAACAATGCATTTGCCAACACTCGGTTTGTTCTTAACTTTCAGGTTTTCCGAAAAAAGGCAGTGGAGCTTGGAGAGAAATTGCTACCTGCTTTCAACACTCCCACTGGGATACCTTGGGCATTGCTTAATATCAAGAGGTAAAACTACTGCTTTTTGGTGACTAGAACACATAAAAATTTATGTTGAATCCATCTTTCCCACAAAACTATTACAATTGCTGCAGAATTTTAGTCCTTCTGGTTCTACAGTTTAAATTGGAAAATTTAAGTAGGTATATGTTGCACACAGAACAATACATACAGAAATATATTTATTCACTTCAGAAGTGTGTTTTTGTCAGTTAGTATGTTGCTCATCACTCTTCCTGAAGTCCTTTTAGTGTTGTTTTAGGTAGGCTAAGAGCTTTAGGACATGTGCTACTCTGAAAGTTTTCTAGCCACTTTGTAATCTTGTTCTCAAATGTGGTATAAGCATGTCCTTCATAGCAAGAAACAAGAGGAATTTCTGCTGCAAAAGGCTCACTGTTTTCTACCCTCTCCCAAGGAGTGGTTTTGCTTTGGGCAGTCATGGTTTGAAGGCAGCTCTGTGTTTGCTGTAGGAGATGCTGGCTTTCCTGAAGTCACTCTTGCCTCCAGTATCTGGCTCCGGACATGTCAGCAATTCCTTGGTCCAACTCAGGACTGCTACCTGTGATAGTGTGCTAGTAAAGAAAATGGTTTCTTTGCACTGCTTGGCAAAGAATATTGAAAATTACACCTGTGGGGTGTATTTGTGTATTCGTAAGGACACATCAGCTTTCTTCATACTGATAAGAAGCCCCTGTTAATTATTAACATACTGATAATAATCATTCATCACAGGAAAGTGAATAAAAGAATTTCACATGTGCATGTGTTGGTGATGTGTTTTTTTGAGCGGCTGCCTCCTTGACAGTCAGCATCTTCCACTGTTCCCTGCTTGCTCTGTATTTATGAGTGCACCTTTTCCCCGTGGTGGGATGGACACCTGACGTGTTGCTTGGTTGGCTGTGTTTACTTCTGGCTTCCCAGTAAACTGCTCAGGGCCAGTCCTACAGAAACCCCTGGCATGTCAGGTCAGACAGGCTTATCTTCCACCTTCCTTTCAAGCAGCAGTCAGGTAGAAAGCCAAAAAAAGCACATCTGTGTGTGGGAGCAGGAGGGAGTTAGTGACTCCTGAACTTTCTCGTCATTGAAGGGGCTGGTTAATTTCTGCCTGGTGATGATCCTTGGACTTTGGCTGGTTTGGCTGGTTACATGCATGCTAATCATTTTTTCATAACAAGCTTTAATAAGTTCTGCACAAGTTCAGTAGTACAGCAGCTTGAGGTATGTTGGTTATTTGTTTTTTAAGCCATTAGAGAAACTTCTGAATACAAAACCCTAGCATATGTTTGTAATTGCAACACAACAGCACCTTGCTCTATATAGTATATTTAAGTATGCTTAAAGTATTCAGGCTAAAAATAGGTCTTTCATATAGCCCTTATCTAAGTCCCTCCTTAACTGTCAATATATCAAAGTTCATCAATGTTCTTTTTGCATATAGTTCAAATTATGTGGTAGAACTTTATGGTTTGTTCCTACCTTCTCACAACTGCTGTGGGGCACTACAGATGTCAGCTGCAAGCAGTGCAAGGTGGTAATGCAAAAGGGATTCATTTCTTACCTGGCACAAAAAAAAAGTGAAAAAGGACTTCTGTCGAGATAATTTCCTTTGCTGTGGCAGAAAAATTGACATGAAGTGCTGGGTTCTTGGTTATTCATTCTGAATCCTTGCACATCTGCCTAGCTTTGACCTTCAGTAGATGACTTTTCCATAATACTGTGAGTAAACAAAAATGCTGTCAGCCAGGCTTAGGAAATGCTAAGCCACTGAAGCCTGCATACATTGCAGATCTAATATGCCTCATTTCTGATTAGTATTTGATTTGATTTGATTTTGATTTATGCTTCAAATTGGAAAACACTCACAATAGATTATGGGTATCAGTGGTTATTTTTAAATTATTATTTCTGGATTAAGAGATGAGCTGGATATTTGTTTAACTTTGCAAATGTTCTTCAGAAAATAGTTGGTTTTCTCTGCTCATCCTGTATCATCATAGCCAGACTTGCTCTCTCCTTGCATGTCTCTGAGTATAAACATACATATATATATGTGCTTTTGTCCCCATGCATACCAAAGACGCTCACCTGAAGTATTATTCTCTACATCTTTTCTGTTGTTTCAGTTCATCCTGCCTCTTTCCTCACCACTTAGTGATCCTGGGACACTTACTGTCTTGTTTGTGGAACTCTTATTATAAAATATGATTAAAAGTTCACTGTACTATTCTTCAGCTGAAAATACTTGCCAATTCATGAGTATGTTTGCTTGTAAAGCTTCCTTTGATCTCTAAAGCACAATTTAAGTAATTAGCTCAGCGGTTTGTAGGGGGATTTCCTTTCCTTTCTTTCTAAAGTTTCAGTTGCACTTCCATATTTCTGATGTTGCTTTGTATTTTCAGTTCATCTTCAACATCTGTTTTTCACTTCTGCTTTTGCTGCAAAATTTGAAGCTCCTTCTATGGCTCACTTGTTTATTTAAGTAAGCAGTGTGGTCTCAGTGTGGACTCTTCTGGCTTAAAACAGGGGTAGAAAGGGCTGTAGAGGGAGAAGGGTATAAAGCAGTGGTGGGATGACAGATTTGAGTCTTATTTTTGGGGATAAGAAATACAAACTGGCAAAGCCACTTGTATTTCTTTATTTGCTTGCTTATTTGTTTTCCTCCCTCATACAAATGCTTTGTTTAGATATTTCCCCTTCAGTACTTCTAAAATGCCAACTATTACAGTTTCTTAAAATACCACTAGTTCATGATCCTTTTTTCTTCTTCCTGGTAAGCTGTGACAATCTGGTTTCTCCATGCTAAAGTTGTCATTTCTCTTTCTCTCTATAAACTTTAGGTCGTTTACGACTGATCAATCAGATTGCTCGTGTATTTCTGTAATTTACCGCTCAGATTTATAGAAACAAAAAATTCTGAAATTATAACTCATTTAGTGAGTTAAGTAATCCTAACAAATATGCAGACTTGCATCAAGTTTGCAGGATCAAGTAATCTTTTTAACTATTCTAACTAATTTAACTAATCTATTTACTTTTACCCCTGTAACTATTAAAGGGGAAGCTGTATGGGGCTTGTGTTTATGGGATGATGCCCAGCTGTCAAAAAGAGAAAAGAACCCAGATTGTTGTTATTCTGTTGAACCAATCAGGAATAAACATCTGAGTATAAAAGTCTGTGCTTTTTTTTTTTCCTTTCAGATGGAAATTTTGTCTTTATGTCACTTTTCCCCCTGTGAAAGCAGACCTGTATCTGGTTTTTAGTCACTATTTCCAGTAAGACCACATTACTACTTGCCAGTAAGCAACCTGGAAGAATTCCTATATGAAAGAATATATTTTCCATTAAATATTTGCTCTCTATGCATTGACCAGTTGCATAGCTTTAAGGTTATTTACTGTGCCTTGTGTGCTGTGATGTAGCAATACTGTTAGGCATTAAGGTGCCTGCCTTTTCATGAAGAATCAATGCAGCACATAACCTTTAAGTGCATCTGGAACTTTGAAGAATAGTTATGCCTTGCCTTAATGAAAAAGTTTCAACTAGAGTAAATAATATTTTTGTTTCTGGAAACATAACAAACTGGAAATAGGGTTTTTTTTGGATGCCAAGCCTGTTCATAAGTGTTGTGGCTAAGGGGGATATTGTGCCTGTTTCTCTGGCTCACTGACAAACCTAAATTATACAATCATTTCTGGGTTTAGGGACCATGGGAAGTGGTGTATAGAAGGAAGAGCTGTGAGGCGTAGTTGGAGTGGGTCAGAGTGGGAAAGCCTAACAGAAGTTAAAAAAGAGGAGTTTGAAATACCTGTGATTAATTTGTATTGAAATGAAACCACGGGGAATGGTAAGATTTACTTGACATAATTGTAAAATGTTTACTGTGTCTGGTGTCAGTTCAGGATTCTTTGCCTTTTGCAATTTAATATTGATTGTACATAAATAGTAGAACTGAATTTTATTCAATATAACATTTTATGAAGTGAAATAGCAGGGGCCTTGCTAAATTGTTTGCACGAAGTAGTTATTTGTAGGTAACTGAGGATGGAAATGACAGAGCTGAAATATTTATGTCACTGGGATGTTGTCAGCATGATTCTGAAGCAAGGTCCTCTTTTGACTTTCAAAATTACTGTTATTTTTTAAATTGCTACAATTTGTACAGCATGTTAAAGTTATGCCACAGGTCTTTCCAGGCCTCAAAGTGTTTAGTTTAAAGAAGAGTTTCTGGGCACTTCTGAGCCCTTGCAGCCACTATGTATTCAGAGCAAGGAGATACACCCATAGCACAGTTTCAAACACTGTTATTTCACATCACTTGGAAAAAAAAAAAAGAAAATAGTAAGAAAAAATTCATCCACAGGTTTGTTTGTTTTCCTTTTATTTTGAACAACTCTTTACCACCCGTTAAGATTTCAGTTCTGTGACAGTAGTGCTAAATAGGATGGTTCTCCCCACCATCTTGATAACATAGGGTTAAAATGCTTCTAAAATCATGGGAATAGATCCAGGGGGGGAATGGAAAAAGGTTGGGCCTGGGAATGGAAAGAAAAGTTAGAACTAGAAAGGGAACCAGAGCCAGTAGGTTCTGGAAGCTGAGCTTTGAATTGCATCTGCGTAATCATCATATGATAAATGTAATGATTGTTTTATTGTTTAATCATAACAAGAATCATGAGAAATGATAAGAGTCATGAGAAGCAGTGTTTGGAGGGCTTAATGTAATTCATGCTTAGATAGAATCAGTGTATACAATAGAACAATGTCAGTCTAACAATTAACATGTGGTTATAGAACGAAAAGAGTATAAAAGCACGTTCATTTCAAACTCATGTCAGAGCCTGGGGTTTCAGCAGGGTTTGTACCCCTGACTCCCAGAGCTCTTCAATAAAAGCACCTGCATATAATCAAGCTATGCTGTGATTATGTGTTCTCCATGCTAACAATCTCAGCTTGCCCAGCAGAGCCTGGCTCCTTTGGGGAGGGGTTTTATGCTAGAATGCTGCAGTGTTTGGAAGGATGACACCAACACAGGTGGTGTTGTCTTATGGGACTCTGATATTTCAGGCTGCTGGTGGCAGTGTTTTAGATTGCAGGCATTTAAAGGAGCTTCTCTCTCAGCTCTTTCCACATAGATGGAAACGTGGCCAATAAACCAACCTTGGAGGTGTAAAATGTTGGTCTTTAGACAACAGAATTTGCTTGAAAATATTTCAAAGTAATTCCCAATTTCAAAACATGTTTGAGGTCTCATGGTCTTCAAAATGTCTTGTGTGTGTGGTACTTCATTAGAAAAATTCCAGTATTCTTAAGGAAAGAAGTCAGCATATAACAGCTGAAAAACAGCTTTTTGAGTTGTGTGACATCTCCAAAACATCATAATCAATGCATTTAAGATTACATACCTTTATAGTTTGTAAGGAGTTTTAATGCATTGAGAAAGTTTGAGAGTATAACAAAGGGATCCAAACATGTAAATTCAGTAAACCTTTTTGACAGCTTGATTCTCCCACTTACACTGTCAGAAATGCCTGAAATGTGATTGATTGTTGCATTATTTTGCAAAATTTTTGTATGATACTATATTCTTTAACAGAATTAGCAGTTCACGCTTTTACTTGTCCAAGTGACACAACAAGCACTTTGTTGCAGAGATTTAACCAGGATGGATAATTTAATTTTTCTGGTTTGCACTATTAACTCCAGTATATAAATAAAAAAATAATAATTAAAAAAAATCACCACAAACAGCAGAATTTGCAGAGATTTGCACAGTTAAATAAAGGTTATTCTTCAAATTTGACTGTATTTGCAAAAAATAAACCTATTTTCAAAGGGAGTTTAGGGATGAAAAGCTTACACTGTCTGCACAGTTTGTTATTGTAGGATCATGCAGAAGCTGTGTTTAGATGAAATATTTAATTATTTCCCTTGTGTCTAATTTTGGCATAATTTTAGAGGAAGAAATCAAAATTACCTAAGAAATAAAGCTAAAAGTAGCAGACATACTTTAGAAAGGCTTTGTATGTGTAGTTTTGGCAAATTACTCCACTGATGTAATACAGTGGTAATAACAACAAAAAAGGAGTTGAATATTGAGTTAAACACTGAGATTTCCCCTGCAGCAGAACAGACCAATGGAAAGCAGACTTTTGCCTTCAGGCATTTGGATCACAGTGTGGATTTGTATTAGCACTGGATGCAAAGAGATAATCCTGGCTGAACTTTGCCTCTCTAAAAATTATTCATGTTGTGTTAAACATATGTTTTGGCATAGAATGATCTGCTGTCTGGATATACTGATCTCTTTCCATTGACTAAAGAAGACCTTGCACAATTAATTGAAAGCAATAACATCTTGAGATGAGGAAATTAATTACATCAAAATTTATGAGTAACTAGTGACAAGGATGATTTCAGCAAAGGGTGCGTTTTTCAGCACAGCCATTTCAGCTCATTGCATGATTCATAAACAAGGTTACATTTCTTGAGTCAGTATTGAAAGCAAATCAACCTTGAAAAGTAGTTTTGCATGTTAACCAACAGAAAATTTGAAATTTCCGTGTTTTGGGACATGTTAGAACACCATAGGAAACAAATTCCTTTCCATGGACTGTCTTTGCCTCATTTGAAATTCCTTGCTGTGTTATCACCTCACCTGAAATGAGGAGCTAGTTCTGCATTGCATGACCAGTGCTTTATATTCAATATTCAATATTTGACCTCTGGTGATGCCTGATTTACCATTAAGCAATGTAAAACAATCTAATTTATAATAATAATACAAAAATTTCTTGAGATAGTTCACAGAATGTAGTTCTTTGTCGAGAAAGAAAAAGAACCAAGAAAAACATTATTTTGGTGATAGCCCATAATGATAGGCTGTATTATTCAACTAGCAGCTTCAATTCAATATTGTAATGCAGAATTTGTGTGGGAGGCTGCCCTCTGGCAATAACACAGGAAGAATTTGGGACCTATTATTATTACTGCAAAATATCCTTCTCAGTTTAAGTGCTTTCTTTATAGCCAAAAGAAGGATGCTAGTCCCAGATTCTAAGTTTAAACAATTTTCCCTACAGTTTATTAGTGCAATGTAAAATGAGTACAGATACTTGCAAGTTCATATTACTTCTCTGTGCAAAAGCCTATGTGAGTATTAGTGATGGTATTCCTCAGCACAAAATGTATGATCACAAACACTTCATGGATCTCTGTGGTGCTAACATTTGGTAATGTTCTTTTACAAAACCAAACAAACTTGCTGCCAGACAGTCCCACAGAAACCAGCTGGTTACCAGAGGCTCCACTTCATGGGCCTTGCCCCCCTCATCAGCAGACATTCTCCAGGGCATCAGAACCTTCCCTGACTATCATCAGATTTTGTCTTGATGGCTTAAAAAATGGAGAATTGCTTTTTGTTGTTGCTTATAAATGATAATATATAATGTTACTTATAAAGAAGATATAAATGTTTTCTGTGCCAGAAAGGGGCAGGATAAACAGGTTGAATGGTTTTGTGTTTTGCCCTAGGAGAAATCAGGACTAGGAAGTTCACCCCAGTCAGCTATGGCATATGCCAAGAGGTGGCATGTACCCAGCATGTACCTCTAATTTCCTGCCAGCCTGGTTGTAACCAGTCCTTCACTGAAATGCAGTGGCATGGGGTGGGAAAGTTGCACCAGATCCTCAGTTTGCTTCCTGAGAGTTAAAACCATTCTTGCTCCCCTGCAAGTGTTTGAAATTGCCTTTATTGAAAATAGGATTTTATAAATCAGCGTATGGCTAAGGGTGTTGCTCGTGCTCTCGCTTTAGCTGGATGAGTGCTGCTATGACCTCAGTATTGGCAGATGATCAGGAGTTATTTGTATGGCATGCCTTCCCGTCGCCTAGGAGTTGCAAGGGGACCCTTAGTGTTGGATTGGCAGACATATCTGGGAGTTGGAGTTGTTTGGGAAGATGTGCAGCATGAGGCTCAGTTCCAGGTGAGATACATTTGCACGTTCACTGGCACAGCAGGAACAAGCTCCTGCTGGGGTGGGACACTGCAAAAGGCTCTGTGAAGCAGCCTGAGGAGCATTTTCCTGCCCTGAAATCAGGTGCCCAGGGCCTGGCCCGCTGGGCTGCTGTTCCTTGGACGATGGTGACTGTGCTGGGAACGCTGACACTCGAGCATAGGCACATTAATCTTTGCACTTAGTTAAAGATCATTTCCCTTTTAATTGTTTGTATCGTGTACGACCTAATTTTCATCTGTGTACAGTAAATGATAATCTTATAGCAGAGAAAATGTGGCTGTCAAAAGAGACTTCCTTCAGAGGGAAGAGAACCAGTTTCTAGAGACTTCAGGTTTCATTAAATGCATAAAATGAGCACAAGTACTTCTCAGTCACTTCCTCCACAATTCACCTCAGAAAAAACACATCTAAAAACAATAGTTGTGTTGGGATTGTCCCACCTAAGGATTTTCCAACAGACAAATTATAAAGCCACTTAGGAGTTGTTTACTTTATGTGTTTGTTACAATTTATGTACATTTGCAGAATTTTGCCCGCAAAAAATCCATGACTCATTTCGGCAGTCATGAAATGACCATGAGAAGCAGAGGAGGGGCATTTACAAAGTGCTTTGCTTGTGTATTTTAGCTGGAATTTGATACTTCCACCTGGTTAAATTCTCAGCTATGTGGGGTTGTTTGGTTATTTTTCCCACAGTGGTTTAAGCATCTCTATGATGTGGTAGATAATAAGGATTGAGATAGCTGGAAATAGCTGACTGGTGCTTGTAGTTACTCTGTATTCTTACCATCCTAAAATGATAAGCATGAACAAGAGCTGCTAACTGTATTTTTTCAGATATCATTACTGAGAACAGATTTTGCTGTTACCTTCAAAGAATACTGGATTTTTTTCCCTCGCTGAAAAAGCAATTTCCTTCAATACTTCTCGAAGTGCACCTTTCATTTCAGATAAACACATAGATAGATGTATGTACTGGTAAATCTTTATTCATCATTCTCTGGTTTCTTACTGCTGCTGATACAAGAGGTTCTCTCCTTAACCTCCACCAAACCATGGCCTCTCAGCTGGACAGCCAAAACCCTGCTGCAGCTGGCACAGTTCCAGTGCATCATGTATATCACAAACAACAGTTTTACTTATCTGAATTTTCAACTTCTCTTTTTAGCACTTCATAATCTAATTAATAATGTGAAACTCGAATTTTCTGGGTTTTGGTTTCGTTATACCAGTGCTGAGAAGTGTCTGTTATGCCATTTTTATAAGCATGTTTAATTTTAAGATGACTATTCATAACTGCTTCTGACACCTTTTGTTATTCTGAAATTCATGGCATATGTGTTTTCATGGATATGTCAGATACTCTTGCAGTACAATTTTCCATTAAATCTTTTAGATTGACATTAAAACAACAAATCAGCATGAAATAGGTTATCTTTTTTCCCCTAGAAATCAGTCTGCTATATCAGAATAGTAAGAACGCTCATGCAGATTCATTTTTTTCTTTACTTTTAACAGAAACAAAGTTTGTTATTTGTTAATAGTTCAGTTATGTTTAAGATTTGGTGAGAATTCAAGAGTTTTCTTTCTTTTCAGGAATGATAGAGGTATTAATTTCTTGCCTGCTTGCATAATTACTGATCATTACTTGCATTTTCTCAGCTTTATGACCAGCTTCATACACCCAGCTGAATACAGAACACCTAATTGTTTTTAAACAGTAATCCCAGCATTAAATACAGATGCCTGTGGTGCTGTGTTTGTTACTTTTAGTTATCTAGATGTTGATTAATGTAACAGCACAGTTTTTAGTTGGAAAACAGCTTTGTTGTTTCTCATAGTGTCTCTTAAACATCCACATCCTTAATCTAAGTTGCAAATTTTTTAGTACAAAGTTCTGAGATCATCCAGTTCCTTTTTGTGGTATGTTTTCTGTAAATCAAGACTGTTACAGTCTGTCTTTGATCCTGCTCTGCTTTGTGTATTTTCTAACCCTGCTACTTCTCTTCCATGCTTGCTCCCCTCTTCTAATCCATTTTGGTTTTGGAGGAGAAACACACTGGTGATCATTTTCAGCTCTGATAGTTTTTTCTACTGAACTGTGATTCTGTCCTTGCCCACACATCCTCCACAAGAGGAATCTGAATCCTGGATGTATCAGTTTTTCCCGATCTGGGGATTGCTTCTCTGAGCCTTTTTCCAGATGTTTCAGTGTGATGGCGTGAGAAAATTAGTATTTGAGAATTGCACTGGGTATTGTCCTGCATATGTCTTCTGGGCAGACTGTTACTGATTTCCTCCCCTTCCTATCTTCCATGCCCCCTTCCATCCATCCTTCTTTACCTCCTTGCTTTCCTACATCCCTGATGTTCTTGAGGTGACCTGGTTGATTGGCTCTCTGCAGCCCCTCAATGGGACATATACTAAAGTTGCTGCTTTACACTATGATCATTTATGGAAGAGTTGATCCATAAATCCTACTTGTTCCTAGTGTATCATCTAATACATTGTTCCTTAAGATCTTAAATATATTGAAATATATGAATATTCTAGAAGGAGTGATAATCAACCCTATGTGTATTTTTGTATACATTGGGGGTGGAGTATATGTATACCTCAACATAAACTTATAGATGTTTTACACATATATGTAAAAAAAGAATAAGATTTAGTAGTGTAAGGCAAATTTTGGCTCCTCTAGGGAAGTTTGGGAGAAAAAAATCTGTAATAAAAAGCTTGTGCCTACCTTTGCTTCTGAAGGCTATAATACTCTTAAAATCCCTTTTCTTATCTCTAATCTTTCACAAATATGAAATTACTTTCCCTTTACCATTCCCCAGAAGACTTTAGAAACACTAAAATTCACAAACACCCAAATAAAAAATATTGTCAACCTTCATTCATTGCTGATATTTGCTCCTCCCTTTCTGACACTTTAGCTGACCATGTGAAGACTTCTATTAGATCAAAGTAGAATAGGCTACCACACTTTGGATGCCACAATGTCATAATTCTCATATTTCTACACTCATCTTTTAAAAAGGAAGGAAAGTGAGGAGAGAAAAAAAATACATTTTAAGGAGTAATGAGGCTGGAGAAATAAACCAACTTTTTGGGCTAATGGAAAATGAAAAAAACACAGTTCATTGACATTATATGAGTAATCCTTTCCATCTTAGAAGAACACCTTTTTTTACTAATGCAGATATGGACACAGGGGAATATATATGCTCTTTGAATGCTGCTTTAATTATCTTTCTGTATTTATAACTGAATGATCAGCATGAGAACTTTGATGAACTTTACCCTGTATCTCTATAAAGTTGTTTTCCTTTACTAATTCTCAAAATTTCTTGCAATATGTGCAAAGGTCTGGAGCACTTTCACTGATTTCCAATGGCAAAGTCAGTTGATGAAGAAATTTTACAAGTCTCAGCAGTGAAGATTTCCAACAATGCAACTATGAGTAAATCCTCTTTTTTCTGTTCAAAATATGTTGGAACACAGTATCCACTTCTAAATTTTGTCATTAAGAAGATTCTTTAAGAAATCATTTTTAAGCTTTTGTAGTTTTTCTACTAACTATACTAAGTCAAATTATAATTTATAATTTATTGGCCTTATTACAACACTTCATTAAAATGTCAGAGGATTCAGCTTCTAGGCAGGGTATTACTGCAAGAGCTGTGCGTGCCGTGTTCTTCGCATATGGAAATAGCTACGGCAGTTACGTTCTGCAGCATGAATTAACAAAGATTGATTGCAATCTGTTTTTATTAACTCAAGGAAGAAAAGCGGTGTAGTGATATTAAGAAAATTAATTATAACTTTCTAATCTAGTAATTAATGTGCAGCTGGGCATGAGTGCAGTTAGTGCATTTCAGTAATTTGGCAGTCCTGACGAATTATCATCATCCGTTTTAAGGTAGGCAACTGTTCTCTAATCTTTGCTCAGATTTTTATAATCTTCAGCATTTCAGAAGGGTTTTAACAGCACAGATGTTAGATATGGCCTTTTACCATAATAACATGAGCTTTATCTTTGTGAACTAAGGTTCAGTTGTAATTTTTTAGAACCATCTATCATTCTTTTCCAGTGTTGTACTGAAATTTCTTCTGAAGCAGTTGTATGAAACGGTGATTACCGGTAATTGACCCGCATATGTTGAATCGTCTTAAAATGCTACTGAGAATTTAATGTATCCTGTAAATTGAGATGCTTCCAATTGAATAGGGTTCTCATGATAATCACTTTCAAAACTAATCAAGTGATATAATGGTGTTACTAAAACTCTTATTGACTTAATTTTGACAAATTAATAAATGTAGCCAATGCAATTGCTGTAATGGTCATACTAGTCTGCATTTTTCATAACCTATCCCTAAATGCTTTTCAGAAATGCAAGGAGAAAATAGAAATTACCTAGGTGTGTTGAATTAGCATGACAAGGTGACTTGAGGGGGAGAGTATGTGTGCCCTTCTTGCTTTCTTGATGAGATGTGAACGTTATTGTGGGTCACCCCATGCTCAGAGCCTCTTGTCCATTAGAAAATCAAATGATACTGAACAGAAATTACAACTAGGATCCTACCAGTGAAACTGGTAAGAGAAAGTTCTCTTAAGCAGACTGCCTGGTTTTGCTACTGTCAAACCTGATCTACTAAATTCTGTAAAGAATTGTAATCTTCCCAGTATTTATATTTAGTATTCTCAGATTTATATTTAGTCTTCTTTTTAACAAGTGATTGGGAAAAAGCACAAAGCGTCTATGTAGATCAGATATTGAAAATGGTCTAAAACTACTCAGTACCCTTACACTGTCAGTGAACAGATAGTTAAAGCCACCTGATTTATTTACATAAGACTTCTGAGAATTTGCCTGTCTTGTTTTAGGAATTTTGTTGTTAAGTTTTCATTAGGAATGCATTAGAGAAGGTGTTCTGGGAGACCAAAAGCCCGGAGTTTTCAGTCCAGTGAATCTTGTCCTTTTGCTTCTTTTGTGACACAGTTTCAACAGAAAATGGACATCATTTGCCAGAAGAGCTTTTCTCCTAGTACTTGAGACATTCTCCAGGAATTCAGCAGGCTTGGGTTTTTCACTTCTCAGATATGTGCTTTTGCTCCCTAGGTTATTTCTTCCTTTAAAAGAAAGCATTAGCTAGAGAGTCCAAATCAGATATTACTGATAGGTGAACGGTGGGCAGGTTATGCCTAAGGGCTTGTGAATAATTGAGATCAAGGAATCAATGTGGGTGTCTTCATTAGCAGGTTAGTTCAGCTCAGGAGTTGAAGTTCTTAAGTGAATCTCCCAGTCTTCCCCACTTGCTGTGCTGTGTTTTGTGGGTAAATGCAAAAGTGCCTAAAAGTGGGTATTTGTTAGGCACCATTGACCTGCTCGTTTTCAGGCCACATGGGGATCATAAACCTGGTTTTGGATAAATAAGTAAAGCAAAGCCATCTATATCTTTGTTTGATCCAGCTCAATCTGAGCAGAGAGCTAGCCAAATCAAATGTTTTAAACAGAAATTAAAAGATTAGACTGCTCTATAATGACAATCAAATATATAAGGGATTGGGGGAGGTGGGGGAGTGAGTTACTGAGCCTCTAATCAAATAACAGCCTTAGAATTTTAGAAAGGGCCTACTCAGAACTACTGTTAGTTTAGTAGAAGAGAATAAGATTCATGCACATCTCATATCAGTTTTGCTTTTTGCATAACTCTCAGATACCCAAAAAAACCCCAAACGAACAAATAGAACAATCACCAAAAAAATCAAACACTAAGTATGGAACTTGAAAATTGTCTGAGGTTTGTGGTTGACCTTAATGATTGTGAATAATGCATGGTGGTGGTGACCATCTTATGCTGCCTATTGATTGTGTTTCCCAGCCAGTGGCATATCAGTGGTTTTACGACCCTGAATATTCCATTTTGTTCTTCGTATCAAAAAAAAAATTATTGAATAAACTAGCTTGCACTTCAAAATTAACTATTGGGCAGCAATGCAGTTTATTGCATTAGTTGTATTGAACAAATCACTTTGGAACGAATCAAATGAATAAAGGATATAGTGACTTTGGCTGTCTTTCTCTTATTTGCAACATGGTTGCAAATAATTCATATTTGAATTGTTCGAATAATTGAATTATTTGAATATGCTCCAAACCATTTTGTCAATATCCTAAGTTTCTAAATTGTTTTATTTTCAAATTTCCTAATTGTTTTCTTTGAAGTTACCAATGTAACACAATTTTCATGGAAATTTGCAGTAATAAAGCTCAGTTTGCACGTGGCAAAACAAGAGTGGTTACATGGCATGCAGCTGTTTGGAGAAAGAGATACTTTTAAGTGTCTTATGTATTCTTTGAATCCATTCTGTGCTGGATTAGGCAGTCCAGCACTGTAAATCAGTTTGATCACACTGTAACTTTCAGTTAGATCAGTTGCACTTTTTTTCTCTGCTTTCATGTACTACAAGATATTACAACTGACAAAAAGTACACATTAAAGAGTTAGTTTGTAGATATGTAGGATAAAATATAACCCTAAATGATATCCAGTGCCATAACTCATTCAGCTGTGCTGAGAAAATGGATGGTTGCAGAACTGACATGGGTACTAATGTCCAAGAGCTCCTCCAAATTCAGTCATGTATATGAATGCCTCAAGGCTTTTTGTAGCTATCTGAGGTTTTTCCTCACAGCCTTAAAAGGTATGGAATCTTAACTGCAAAACTTCAGTTTTTCTGTCAGGCCATTCCCTTGCGTCCTGCCACTGGTGACCACAGAGAAGAGATCAGTGTCTGCCTCTCCTCTTCCCCTCACAATAAAGCTGCAGGCTGTGGTGAGGTGTCCCCTCAGTCTCCTCTTCTCCAGGCTGAACAGACAGGGTCACCTGAGCCACTCCTCATGCAGCTTCCCCTCGAGGCCCTTCACCACCCTCGTTGTCCTCCTTTGGACACTTTCTCATGGCTCAATCTCTTTTTTATATTGTGGCACCCAAAACTGCCCCCAGCACTGGAGGTGAGGCCACCCCGTGCAGAGCAGAGCAGGACAATCTCCTTCCTTGCCAGCTGCAATGCTGTGCCTGATGCCCTCCAGGACAGGCTTGGCCTCCTGGCTGCTGGCTCATGTCCAATTTGCCCCTGACCAGGATCCCCAGGTCCCTTTCTGCAGCACTGTTTTCCAGGATAACATTTTCCAGTTTTTTCATGCATCCAGGGTTGCCCCATCCCAGGTACAGAATCCGGCACTTTCCCTTCTTGAACTTCATATGGTTGGTGATTGCCCAGCCCTGTAATTTGTTGAGGTCTCTGTGCTGGGCCTTCCTGCCCTCAAGGGAGGCAACAGCTCCTCCCAGTTTTGTATCATCTGCAAACTTGCTTAGTATCCCTTCCAGACCTCTGTCCAAGTCCTGAAAGATCACAAGGCCAATTTGATGCTGTGTAGGCTGACTCTGCTTGGTTTTTTTTTCCCTAATATTGCCATATGTTAGGGAATTATGGACTATATATTGCCATATATTGGAATTATTAAAGTAGAGAGTAAGTAGTAAAGAGAGTAAAGAGTTAATGCCTGGCAAGTCAACCTTTAAAATTAGTAACCCAATGAGCAACACTGGTGATTGTGTCTGCCTTGACTGTTAGCTCACTACAGACTGACTTTTGTAAGGACAGGGAAGAGTAAGAGCTCACTAACACGTCTTTATGTTGTGGAAAACATTCAGCCTGACTTCTTATCATTGGATATATTCTTATCATTGAGCAGCTGTGGACTCTTTTCTAAGTGTTGAGTTGGATGCAACTAGCCAACATCCAAAGTATGTGGTGTTCTCACTCTAATCTCACATAAAAAAATGAATGTCCTTGTGTTTCCTTGTTTTTAAGGAGCAGACCTTGACACTGTAGCACACCATAACCTAACAGGGTAGACCTGGCTTAGAGGATGTGGTATGACTGAATACCATGTTAAAAGACTTACCAGAATAGTCTGTTGTTTTATATTAAACAAGCAGTAATAAAACCCCAGCAGTAAATGCTGTTGCTGTAGGAATCCGTACAGCAGAGGGTAAGGACAGAATGAGACTTGTACAGTGATGGGCTAGTTTGAGACCTATTGAGAAGGAAATAAAAAGAGGTTAGCAAGACAGCTAAGTAGTTTGTTCCAGCAATTTGCCTTCACTGGTTTCAACTTCATGTTAAAATGACGTTTTTATTGTTATAACACCGACACATCTTTAGGCGGAAATAAGTTAATAGGAGGGAATGATCTTTCAGCAAATTAAATGAAAGGCTACTATTTCCACTTGACATCTGTGAAACTGCTGCTACATTCCTTGGAGTAGTGCTTACAGAAATAAATGAGCAAGTATTCCTTATAATTGAGCTCTAATGGTATCCATATGCTATATATCTTGTAATGGTGCCCATGTTGTGCAATTTCTGTGTAGTATAAGAAAATTGAGTATTAGTCTGTCAAAGGCCCATTAATGTAAATGTCTTGATTCAATTCTTAGCTGTGGAGAGGCTCATGTGTTTAAAATACATCCCAGCAAATTGTGGTTGGTGCAGCAACTCTGACAGCCTTTCCGGCTGACCTTTCAGGTTGCCCATTTCATGTCATACAGCAACCTCTCTAGGTAATGAAGTCTACTGGAATAAGGAAGATTTTTTAAATGGATCATTTTGAATTTAATTCTTTCCAAATGAACATATTCTAACACGCATTAGAACTTCCAGTCTTTCAGCAATGTTGTTTCACAGCGTGTCAGGCACAGTGTTCTACTGAGGCCATAAATGAACTGTTTTCTCTATCTTTTATACAGAACTCCCTTTGTAAATTAATGGAGTTTTGCTTAACTAACTTTGTCAGCATTGTTTTAATGGCTAAAACTTTTGGGCTTGTCTTTGAAGGCTTAAATATATAGTTTGAATATTCAGCCTGTTGTATGGTTAAGGTTTACGGACATCTGAGATTTCCATGAGCAGTACAAGTTCACAAAAGCCTACTTTTGAGTACATTTTGTTGATGAGACAGATTGGTTTGTTGTTAATTGGTCGTGAATTGACTAAACATGTTCGAGATACTTCAGATGATTAGACAAAGACCTGTTGCTGTCCACAGAGACCACACCTGTAGCAGAGGTGGTTCTTCATGCTTGCCTTTTAGGGAGGAGAAGGGAGCCTGGCCTTCTATATTCTATCCCTGTATTCACCCACACATCAAAGAAAATTTGGACTCTGATTGCTAGCCCTGGAAGATACCCTTTGGAAATCTGCCTTCCTGAAAGAGGCAGGACTGAGAAAGGGGGGGTCATCTCAATTTTTTTATTTACTCTGACTACTTTGACTTGGGCCAGTGTATTGCTCTCATATTCCCAAATATGTAATGTAATGTGTCAAAAAGTTACTCATAATAGACCTAAAGATAGTTTATTTTGGTGGCTTTTGAGTTCAAGGTCTCTCTGGTACTGAAAAGACAATTGTGAACGTTACCAAAAGTACTTATTTTGACTGAAATTATCTTTTAGAAGTGTCAAAAAAACCAACCAGTATGCCATATCTTTCCAGAACATACTGTCAGCCAGACATAATCTTCATTGCACTGGAAAAACAAATATGGTACTTCTTACGTGACAATTCTTGCAAGATATTCCATTCTGTATTATTCCAGTCTATGGCTGGGAATACAGAAAAGAAAAAAAAAGGCAGAAATTTAAAAAAAGTTTAAAATACTGATTCTTTCACTAAAGCCATCAAGAGCAGTGAGAGATTACAATAAACATTTAAAACCTTTGACCAAATGTTTTGCTGGAACTGGGACAGAAACCCAATTTTCTTAAATGCTTTATAAAACTGTATCATCATTGTTCTGATTGATAATTTATAAAAGAAAAATAGCAATGTACTTTTCCTCTGTATGTTGTTAATATGCAAAAGCTTTTTCAAGGTGACTAGTGAAACACTGTGTGCTGGTACAGGAACAAAGGTACACATATTGTCTCCAGCAGGGTTCCAGAAGTGTGGGAGTTTTTTTTCTGAGCCTTTTTGTTCTATTACTTTAAATAGTAATCTCTTCATGCTTATTTCACTGCATCCTTTATTATATTATTTTCATTGTATTGATTAAAATCCCATTACTGTTAAGAAAAGCTTATTTGACTACTTGATGCCAGCTTCTTTATTATCTGGTAATCTGGTTTACAAAATCCTCCAAGGAATATCTTAAATGTGGCCATGAGTATTAGTGCATGGATTGTGATTATGTATTTTAAGTACTTTTAGAATAAATGTTTGGTACTTCTCATTTTCTGCTCTAGGAAGGTAACAAATGTCTTTCAGCCTTTTTCAGTTCTATTGGATTATTTAGTAATTGGGTGGAAAACTTTCCTTCTTCAGGTTATTTACTGCAGTGAGGTATTGTTGTAATTTAATACTGCGAAAAGATTATGGAGCAAAATTTTTTTTTCTTAAAAAATACGAGTCTTGACTAATCTGACTTTGCTGAGTTTTTGAGGTAATGTGGTTTTTTGGGTTTTGGGGGGGGGTTGGGGGTTTTTGTTTGTTTGTTTGTTTGTTTTGATTGCTTTGTTTTTTGTTTTGGTTTTGCTGTGGTTTTTTGTTTGTTTTGTGGAGGTTTTTTTTGTTTTTGGTTTTGTTTGGCTTTTGTTTATGGTGTATTCAGAATGTCCTGGATCAGATTTTTTAGTGCATATGTGGGAATTAAGCTGTGTTGTGCTGTGCCTTGTCAAGTGAGTCAGTCAGCATCATTGGTTTCTTGTAAATAGCTCATCTGTAAGATGAACAGCAGCTGTGTAGAGGTATTTATTGCTTGGGTATTTATTGCTTGAAGTAATAATAAGGAGATTACTGATGAAGTTCAGGGTTAGATAGAACACAGCTGAATAACTGATAATAGAAACTCTGATCACAGGAAACATGGAATAGCGTTATTTCCTCAGGTGAAAATCAGATGTGTATTAGATTATGTGTCATTTTTTGGTTTGTTTGTGGGGTTTTTTTTCATTTGCCTGCTATACAGTTGAAAATTTTCCTCAATGAATGAATTTGATCATATTTTAGCCGTTAGTTACTTTTCTGTGATGATGCAAACAGCAATGAGCTTGATTCACTTATAAAGATGTGAGCCAATAAAATCAAATTTAGTGTTTATTAAACATGGAGCAAAAGCATAACATTAAGAACCAGAATCTGATAAATGCAGTGTATAACTTCTTCTAGCCTAGTGATATGCCTGAAACTAATGTCATTTGAGAAAAATAGGGGTGGCCCTTTGTTGTTAAATTGCCTGGATTATACTGAATAAATGTATCTTCTATAAATGTACAAAGATGGGGAAAAGGATGTAAATTGCATGTAAGTACTTCTTTAAAGTATTGACTTCAATTTTATTTTTGTGTGGTTAGTAGGCTTGGAAGGACAAAACTGTGCGTAAGGAAATGTGTCATTTGCTGGGAAAAGAAACTTTTTTTACATTGTATCACTGATTTTTAGAAAGAGTACCAGCTCTCAGTTCCTGAGTCTGAATGGTGTTAAGGAAAAGGATTTTTACAGTGATACTGGTGTTTCAGTCTGGCTGCAGGTGTTCCCTGCATTGATATTAACTTATTGTCTCTGCAGTAGTTTTAATGACAGTTACAGGATTTTAATGCTTGATCAGTCCCTGTTGAAGTGACCACAGGTCTTTCTATTGGCTGTGAGTAAGGATCAAGGCCTTAGTGACTGGCACTGAGAAAAACAAATGTTTATCTGATCCCAGAACAAATGGATTTTTATGACACAGCAATGTGTGAGTAAAGAGAAACCAGAAGATTGAAGCAGACTGGAAGAAGAAGACATTTATACTTTTCTTAAAGCATTTGTCAAAACAGATTATGTCTTTCACAACGCTAGTCTGAAAAAGACTGCTTAAGTTTTTTTAATCTAGGGAAGCTGTCCCTGTCAGTGAACCAGAATGCCATTTCAGTGGAGTTTCATACAGCTGTCACAGCATCTGTGACAGCAGATACTGAAGAGAGGTTTCCCTCAACAACAGTGGTGTCTCTGTATTGTACATGTTTAGGTTGGTGCCCATACCTGCAAATCCATATGCAAGTGTAATTTATGGCATTTGTTAATGTTAATGTTAATATCTGATGAATATCACAGCTGCAAGTCCTGTGACAAGCCGCCCAGCATCTGAAACCTCTGTTGATCCAGCAGCTGTGTTAGAAGGAGAAATAATTGACTGTCAGTCAGCAAGCCTTTGACACAAGCTCCTTGCAATGACTGGTAGCTACCAAATGGCTGGAAGCAGACCTTTGCAATTTGTCAGCCCATTATTTTTAATAACGGTGCCATGCCGTTGGTGTAATGCTTTTGATTCCATGATTCAAACATTTAATGGCACCACATGCAGCATCAAGCACAATAAATGTGACTAGATGCTTCAAAAGACTTTTTAACCTGAATGACTGTGAACCCACATAAAATATTTTTGTGACATTAAAAGCTAATATGAGCTAATTGAGTTCAGAGAAGAAAAAGATTAAATCCTCTTTTTAGATTTACTGTCTGATGATGAGGAATGTGTATGAACTGTATGGACAAGAGTGATGCAGATATATTTTAAATTACTGAAATGGAGATTAGGATTATTTAGGGTATTGAAAAAATAATGCTGGAAAGTGGAAATTAGTGACAGAAATGACATATAGCTGTTGCCATCTGTGCTTTGGTGCTTTGAATCTTTACCTGTTCTTTTAAGTCCTCATCAGACTGAAAAGACCAAATACTGGGATTTTGTCCTGTCCAGATCAGCAGTGGCTTTTCTTGAAAAACTGATACAGCCCTTCTGACAGAGAAACCATTGCTTTCACAATGTTTCAGTGCATTAATACTCTTGATTGGGTTTTGAGTATCCTTAGCCTGAATTGGAGGGGACTGCTGTTGCAGGATCTCCACCAGACAAACACATCTCACTGCCTTCACTTGAGGATATATGGAGACAACTTGATCTCCAGTGACTGGCAGAAAAAGAAAGAATATCTCCTGACAAGGAGGTTGACTGGGAGAGCAAGAGGAAGGTGTGGAACCAGAAAAGAACAGAGCAGCAAAAAAAAAAAAAAAAAAAGGCCCAACAAACACATCAAGAAGAAAAAAAAAATAGGGAAGTTCTGGATTCTAGCACCAATTCTTCACCCTATTTCTGTGTTACCTAGTCACCTCCAAATGCAAACTGATCAACACTCATCCTCATAACAAATTTTACAGACAAAGGAAGTTAATCACATTTCTTTGCACTTGGACAATGCAACTGATATAGCAAAAGAATAATTTAGAGAAACTTGAACATCAGTTACTAGTAGAAGAAATCTGATGTGGGATAGAAACTGAAGTCAGAAGTTAATGAACTAATCAGGGTGGAGGGGGATTTATAGCAAATCCTCAAGAGAAAAAAACAGGGTGACCTAAAAGCTGAATGTTGGAAAAATGATGTAGAACTGGGAGCAGTCTTACAGAGGGATGTACTGACTAAAGTATATCAAAAGTGCCAAATGCCATGGCTAGAGTGGTTTTAAGGCAGCAAGCAATCTTAATGTGAATGTGAGGTTCTAAAATAACCTTTAAACGTATACAGTTAGTTTGTCTTTTAGTATTAAAAGGCATGGTGAAGAGGACAAGAACAGAGATAAACGATGTTTCTCATAAATTCTTTCAGAATTCTTAATTATTTTCCTGCCCAGTGAATCTGCTTCTCAGAAGCAGGAGTTAGTTTTTTCTTGCTTTGCTTAGGATGTTTTTTCTTTGGATTTGGATTTGTAAGGTTTTTAACTGTCAGTAACTCTGAGTTACACCACTTGCTACAGCAGGGAATTTCCTTCTAATACCACCTTCTTTTATTCTGTCTTAACTTATCACATGGATGGCAGAACTGTGAAATTCCATTCATTACTTTCATTTCCTGTTTTCACTTCTCTTTGGGGACCTGATTAAAAGTAGTCCATGCTAGTACTTATTATCTCTGGCGCTGCTCTGTTGTGTTCTATTCCCTCTTGCTTTTTTAGCCTTCGGAATTGATTAATTAAATCTTAGTATATAAAGTAATAGGAAGCAGGAATTGTTTAGTTTTTTCATTAGTGTGTTGTGGGAGACATGTAGATCTGTGCTGGGCTCAGATAACTTCTATCAGAAATCATTATGGTAACAAGTACAGTTTTAGATGGTGACGCTGAAAAGTACCTTTAAACACTTGACATGTGTCATATTGATATTTCAGATCACGTAATGCCTGACTACTAATTGTCTCTCCCTTTCTCTATGTGAGCATGTAAATGTGAGCATAGTGCTCTGTTGGTTTGCCACAGGATGCCAGTTCCACAAGCTTTGATGTCCCTTTGGAGCACCAGTAATGTGAGGAGTGTCATGGGGCAGACAGCCATAAGGAAAGGGTTGTGTGAACCCTGCCTGTAAAATCCTAAAGAAATTCAGTGTTTTCTCCACAGAGAAATGTTACAGGAAGTTGATGTAAACACAGCAGCCTAACAGTCTGGGTGGACTGTTATGTAAAAATAAGATACTCTGATTATTTTAAGAGTCAATAGACACAGTATCACTAGATCCAGATGTCCAAAAACCACATATCAGACCACAAAAGAACTATACAATGGTGTCTGGGCATTTTTGGAGCCCAGGGAGGAGGTGATTTCTTTTTATCCTCTGTAGCTGTCAGATTTCAATGCATACAGTAAAGCATGGTCTTCCCAAAGGCAATTTCACTGGCCTTTGCTTATTCTCTGCTGCTCTCCAGAGGCAGATGAGATGGTTTCCTCTTCACCTTGGTCCTCTCTGGCTTTTTGGTCTCCATCTGGGTCTTGGCTACTCCTGCTTCATGTCTGCAGTTCCCATTCACTGTAGTGTCCCCTCATGTAAGTGTTCAGGAGCCATCACTACTGACCTAATCCTGAGCAGCTACCTTTCTCCACAGAGAGTATTTAGTGGGCTTTCATGTAGAGTGACTTGGACACGGAGCAGGCAGAACTCTCCTGCCTTCCCTGTGTCCACCACTGCTGTCTGACCCTTCAGGGAAGTGGGAAATTGTCCTGCCAGAGGCCGTAGCACAGGTTGGTACTGGAGATTTTGTACTTCATGTACCTCCTGCTCACTTTCTGCTTTTACATTAATAGGGCTCTTCAGTCTCTGTTGCTGTTCTGTCCAGTTTCAAGAGAAATTGCCTATGGGGTGGTCACCTTGGTGAAGATCAGTCCACTGGATAACATTTGAACATTTTACCCTTTTGCCTGAAAGTACACTAAAGGGCCAATGACTCTACATAAATAGGGGAGCTTTAGAGGTCTCTGGGTATGTTTCCTTATAAAGATAAAAGCCAGAAATGCTGGGAGGAGGGTAGCTTTTCTTCTTGGAAAATGTAACTATAAACATTGCCTTTGAAGGACCTGATGAACTTCATGGAGAAAAGCAGGGATCTTGTTTTAAAATCTGTTTCATATTAGCATCTTTTGGGGGCTGTGGTGGTAGTTTCTCAAATGATGAACAGTTAGCCACAGCAATCTGATTTTTCTACTCTCATTTCCAGACAGATGAGGATGTGCATGAGTCTGCAATACAAATGGCTGTATCTCCTGCCCTGGCATCACTGAAGTGGCCAGGAGATCAGCATATATTAATGCTGACACTGCATATGAATAGGCAAATAGACAAAATTAGCGTTCTCAAACTAATAGCTCTTGAGGCTACACCTCTTCATTATGTCACTTGTTGCAGTAAAAACATTCATGTTTTATTTGACATTGCAGACATATGTAGAAATTTTTTTTATTCCTTCTCACCCCATGAAATTGGGTAGCCGCTTGTGTTAGTCTTCCTCCTGGGGTTTCTGATGCTACTAATTCACTGTCTGCTTCCTCCTGCTAAGTCAGCATTCCTACAGACCATCTCTCCAGGTAAGAGCTGGTACCAGTCACTCTTCAGAGAGGGCAGCTGGATGGAGCAGGAAGCTGCCAGCTGGGCAGTGGTAAGGCGAGAGCAGTAGGTAACACATTTATTGTCACAGCTGAAAAACTAACCAGCTGTTACCATTTGCCTACAGGATCCTCCTTACAAAGAGCAATGAAACAGACGTCAAGGACTACCCTGCAGGCTAGCTAGATGCTTTTCAGTTTCTTTTTCAGCTGTCTCCAGCTGTTGAGACAGTGAACGAGAGGTGCTTGACCCAATTATAATCATTTTCCTGCCTCAGAGAAGGGATGCTGTGGAAAAGTCAGAGCTCCAGCAGGAGTCTGGATGCCTTGGGTGATTCTGGGACCCTTGGGGCTAAAAATACACAGTTACTGTGCTAGTCCTGTCACATGTTCCCCAGTCTGGCCCTGCCTTGGCCGCTCTCACCCCAAGATTTGGGTGGGAGAGTTGAGTGAGTGCCAGTGGTGTGTGCAAACATGGGATTTCTCTACCTTTCTTTCTACTCTCAAACAAGGGTGAGGATGATTTGCCAGTTAGGGAGAAAACAAAAACACATTAAATATCTTTGAAGTGTTAACAAATAAATCATCAGTTTCAGTGCTTGTGAAGACAGGCCCTTAAACCAAGATCCTATATATTGTACTTTTGGGGGTGGGGGAGAAAGGAGTAAATTAAAAAAAAAATCTTTTTAGCATTTAATTTATCAAATAGAACGATTGAAACTTTAAGCAAGCATTGCTTCATAGTTGGGTTTGTTTTTAATTTTGCTTTAAAATATGAATCTCTAGTTAAAACTCAAATCAGACAGCATAGTTTATCAGCATTCTTAGCTGTAGTACTAAAAGGAGAAAGACGTAGCACAGGAGTTTGAAGGAAACCTCTTCTAAGGGGTATTAACAGCAGATCATCCTTTAACTCCCCCAGTGTGGTCTGTGGTATTGGATTTAGCCTCTCAGCAAGTTATTAGGAAAGAAGTGTGTGTGTAATGATCAGCAGTGGTTTCTGGGAAGAGAAGAAGCCACTCTTCATTTTTTTTTTTTTTTTGTGACACATTGACAAATGGTTCCATGCAGGGCAATCCAAAAAATTATTCTTATGAAAGTATTTTCAGATGTGGCAATCCTAAATAATGCATGAAACATTAGATACTCTCTGAAAATGGCCTCTGAGAATCATCCTTTTGACTGCCATTTGTCTCCCTTTGCTAGGGGATCACAGTATGGATCAGGTTGGAAGGGACCACAGTGGATCATCTGGTCCACCCTTCCTGCTCAAGCAGGGTTATCCTGGAGTAGTCCCCCAGAGGATGCCACTGTGGTATCCATAAAATACTTCTTCCCCAGTATTTGCTTAATTTTTATGTTGAGAGTCTATATTTAGAACATATTAATTGTTGGCATTTGAGCTTAATCATTTGCCTAAGAATTTCTGAAACCAATTAAGTTTTATTTAGCATTTTGATGTATTTTGTGCCATCTATGGCTCTATAGCAACTTCATCTTTTAAATGTCTTTTGTTTAAAATCACAAATAGATAGTGAGCATGTAAATGAAAAACCTGATAGTTTACTGATCTCTCTTCATTTGTTCTAAGGAGACCTAGTTGATTTAATTAAATTAATGTTATGAAGGACTGCTAGTGACAAAAGAAATACACCAAAGGTTTTGGCAGTGTATAGACTAAAGGCTTTTGCAATATATAAACACTTTATTAGAAATGCTGTGACTGGACACTGTGTATTTATGCTGACGTTTTATAAAAGGAAAGGAATTCTATTATTCATAGGAATAATGAGCAATTCTGCCAAAATGGACTGTGCCCTTGGAGATTGTTCTAACTGGATTGAAATATAAAAATGTAGAATGGTTTGGATTGGAACAGACCTTAAAAATCATCTAGTTCTTAAAAAAATCATTAAAGATAGATTGTGAGGTAGGAAAAAACTTTTTATGTAATTAAAGATTTTAAAATATGACATTACAGAGTGTTTATCGCCAGTCCTCCCTTTTGTTATGTGTATTAGCCTGTAGAGAGTTCAAAAACCCATCTGGTGCCTACGAAGCTAATTGAAATTTTGAGCTTTGGGCACCTGGCAAGGGGTAACTGTAGGAGACTGGTCCCCATGGGTTTGCTCTGTAACAGGAAAGACTCCAGCTTCAGTTTCATCTCCTCTGTGAAGTGATTTAATTCTGTTATCTCCCTGTACTGATTATCAGGGGAGCCCCAAAGAGATGAATTTCAGTGAGTACCCTTGCTGGAGTTGCAGGGCTCTCACGTTTCCCCACCTTCTCTCATGGTCAGATCTGTAGCTGGCACACAGCGTCTCTGCTAAATTACAGTGTGGCCTTTCAGCTGTGCAGCCAAATGGCATGTGGTCATAATTTTAAGATTAAAACATGGAAAAGCAATCACATTATGCTTTCAAAATTGTCTGGGGACCACAGGCTTCCTTTGGGGAAAAAAAGTTGGGGATGATTTGTGGTTTTCTGTGACAAAAAAAACTCCTGATAATTCTACATTACTTCTGTTTTCAAGGCATGTTTGCTTGGGGGTTGAGACTCAAGGAGAAACATGAAGTGCATCCTGGGGTGCTGGGAGGGGAAAGCTGCAGGGAAGTTTGTGTGTCCATTGCAACACCCTCTGCCTGTTTCTCGACCTCCATTTGGAAAGGTCCCCCTCCCTCCTGGGTGTCTGAGCAACAGCGGGTGGTGTGGAGGGACACAAGCCAGGTTCTGAGGGCTGGGCTGGGCAGCACTCTGCTCCTGCAGAAATCCTCTTAAAACAGGATTAGGCCTAACCAGTTCCAGTCATAAGCTGTGTTTTCCAGGCAGAACCTCCTTGGTCCCTCAGCACTGTTGGAAGTACCAGGCACAACCTGAATGCTCCAGCTTTGGTGAATTTCAGTGGACCCTTCTCAGCGATTTCTCTGTCATAGCATTTTGCATTTTCACCCACAATCACAGGGTAGTTTCTTACAGAGAAGAATCAGCATTGGTAAAGGCCAAAGAGGCTGTTGAGACTTATTTTCATATTTAATTCCAAAACATTTCTCAACAGTGGTATTTGGACACTTCACATTGTTGCTGCTGTGTGTCTCTTTATTCTGGCCTTTCACCTTTTTTGCTGGCTAAGTCTGCAGGAGGATACTGACTGTCCTGTTGTGCTGGTGCATTTTGCATTGAATATTGAAATTCTAACTTCTTGCTCTGCCTCCAGCTTGCAGAGTTGCCCTGGCATCCTCCAGGAAAGGTTGGGGTATAATAAACAAGTTGTCTGCAGAGACAAACTGTTCTGCTCACTGATGACAAGAATTTTGATAAGTGTTTTGGCCCTTTGAAGTATTTGTGCAGTTTCCCTGAGGATTTGCTTTTCCTTTCAATTGAAAATTAGCTGCTGCTATTTATATATTGGGAATGTAGTATAATTTTTAAAAACTCTTTTAAATATGGTTGTGCTTCTGGATTTCAGTAATTTTTAAAAAAGCAACCTTTGAATATTTATACTTCCTCTGTGGTTCCCTCTCTTGGTACACTCTGTACATTTTAGAAGACTTAGTGATCTCATACTTTTTTCTCTTTATGTACAGATGGACCAACAATGATCTGCTGGAAAAATACTGAATTGAGTTACCAGCAGCCCAGGTCAATCAGGCTCATGTTTCCCAAGAATGAATGACATAGAATTACAAACACTGGTTTTGTGTTTCTCTGTGATTCTGTGGCACTCAGTGTTCAGAAACAAAATTTATAAAATCAGTGAGAAATATTATAAACCAAAATATTGTGCTTCCCTGATCCAGATCCTCACTTCAAATTTGTCTTACTTACATAATAAAAGTTATAATTAGTCCTAAAGTTCTATGAATATGTTACAGAAAATTTTTGTGGTTTATGCAGCGTAAAATATACAATTTTAGACACCATGATTTCAGATAGGTTAAAATAGTGCCCTATAAAGTGAAATTATTTTAGTACACATCTGGATCTTCGAAGTAGTTTGAGTAGTGCATTTCTTTCCCTCTTTCCTTCCTGGAGTGTATAGTAGGAGTTTTGTTTCTAACTCTGATGTCAGTACATGACTGACAGTACAGGTTGTAGTGAGTATCAACATAAGAAAAATTGAAAAATTCAGTGGCAAAGTAAATTACGAAAAGAAAGCAAGACAAAGGAATGCAACTAAGAAAAAAGTATCATACTTGGCCTCCTTTGCGCTCTTCCATCTCTTTCTGAAAACTGCATTTGTCAGCTTACAAGGCATTTGTGACATTAAACTATTAAACTGAGTGAAAATAAGATGCAAAAAGTTTTCAAGTGCTTGCTTGAGCAAGCTTTGCAAGTTGCTTTACAAGTTTTGCTTTGATTGAGAGGACTGATCTGCACATAAGTTTGGCACAGAGTCATAAACCACATTTTGAGAATCCCCCAAATGCCCTGATCATCCTTTGAGTTCAGACTGTTGCTGTTGTTTCTTGACTTGAGTAATGGGCACCCCTAGACAAAAAAAAAAAAAAAAAGCCTGTAGGAACTTGCAACATGTAGGTTTGCTAAAACTTGGGAGTAGAAAGAAAACCTTTCGTCAGAAACTCAGATATGCATCTCAAGACTTCAGGAAGCCAGTGCATAACTTCATAACCAAAGAGTAATGAGATACCCAGCCTTGACTTTATGCCTGAAGAGTAAACAGGTACTTTGCATTGCCTTTTTTAACTTTGCAGAACTTCTAGTTCACTCTGATAATGGTAATGGTGAAGAGCTTGAAAAATGTCTGAGTTGTGAGCACTGGTTATGTTATCTCAGGCATGGGCAGAAATCAGTATTTTACTCTGCCTAGTTATTAAGATTTACTGAGCTGTAAGATTTATTTATTGCATATTATTTTCTAGGTGCCCTAGAAAATAACTTATAAATTACAAGTAATTTATAATTGTACTCATTGTTTATAATCCCTGACACAGATGTCTTTTTCCATTTACTTTGTTCTGTTCAGGTTCTCTTTTTAAAGTTCTGTTTTGTTTAAAAATATACCATATTTAGGATTTGGAGGGTGGGGAGGGCAGGGCTGAAAAAAGACCACCCTCTTAATTTTTATTTTTTTTTAAGCCAAGATATTGTTAAACAAAAGTCAAAGTCTCCTTTCCCAATCAAAAATGATCAGAGTGTGAAATCTCTCACATTCTGTATGCTGAAAGCTTTGTTGGGTATTTCCTGGTCTCTCTCTTCAGGAGATGACTGTCTGCATAGTGCACACTGGACTATCATCTTAAAATATGGATGGACTTAAATGGAATCAGAAGCAGTACTGTGGCTGTTCCAGTTAGTGTGAGGAAATATAGACAAATTCCCTTCCACTGCTGCTAAAGATGAAATATATCCTATGAAGATGATCAGAGGGCTGGAGCACCCCTCCTGTGAAGACAGACTGAGGGAATTGGGCTGTTCAACCCGGAGAAGTGTTTGGAGACCTCAAAGCAGCCTTCCAGTACCTAAAGGGGTCTGCAAGAGAGCTGAGAGGGACTTGTGACAAGGGCAGGTAGTGATAGGACAAGGGGGAATGGCTTTACACTGAAAGAGATTACGTTTAGATTAGATACCAGGAAGAAATTATTTTATGTGAGGGTGGGGAGACACTGGAATGGGCTGCCAGAGAAGCTGTGGCATGAAGTGTTCAAGGGCAGGTGAGACAGGGCTTTGAGCAACCTGTGAAAGGTGTCCCTGCCCAAGGCAGGGGGGTTGGAACCAGATGATTTTTACTGTCCCTTTCAACCCAGACCATTCTATGATATGAGAAAATACCACACATCCATAGCCGAAGGTTGCATAAAAAATAGTTGAGGGACTGAAGTGTAAATTTTGGGTTCTACCGCTTATTGAAATGAGCTTTTTTCAGTGACAGAGCTCGCATCTGAGACTAAACCAACACATAGCTTTGTTATTTTGCAGATTTACCAGAAATATGTTGATGCCTTTTTTTCCTAACCACCTGAGTCAACTGAAAAAAATGAAAGCTGCATTAAATACTACATAGGATGTACCATAGATGTTTAGTTCCACTTACTTTTTGCCATAAGAGTAAAGAATGCAAGTTTGTAATTTTCAAACCATCTTAAACAAGAAGAATCTTCCTCTCATGGCAAAACACATTGCTGCGTGTGGAAAACCTTTTGACAGCTGTGTTTGGAAATGTTCCTTGTTAACAAAACACACTACATCAAAGTGTTCTGGCAGGTTGTATTGATATCAGCAGACACTGGGGTAGAGTGCAAGTAGGAACTCTATTATGCTTTCTGTCAACTTTGGTTGATGCCTTGCTGCAGGAACAGCTTGATGTTTTCACTTTGAGATTGATTGAGAAACTTGGTAGAAAAAAAAGCACATGTGCTTTTTCCATTTGCACCACAACTTTTCAAAATTCTGAGGTGGTTTTTTTTTCTTCCTGTGAACTTTATGTCAGCTCTTTTAATCTGGGTGATTTGAAAACAAGCTAAAATATTTTCATCTAGAAGTCAGCAGCTAGAACTTGAGATAGCATGTACCAAAGGTGGGGTCTGTTCTTGGGTAAATAACCAGTCTGTGAGTTCTTCAGACTGCAGAGAAGAGGTTTCCAGACATCTTGTCTGCAGTACTCACCTTGATCTTATTTTCTGTAATATCTGATGCTTTTATGTTACCATTCAAAAAAATTCCAAGGCGCAGTAGATTGAAGTGTAGACAGTTTATAAACCAGGTGTGGGTTTCTCTTCACTCTGTAAAAGGTACTCTTTGCAAGATAGATCTTAAAATGAGATATTAAAGTAGTTAAAACTTGTGTTCTGTTTCAGTCACACAAATACCATATCAAATTGGGGTTGTGTGCATCTTTGCAGTACCCTGATTTCATTGTGTCATTGATTTTGGTCTGCAGCCATGAAGGTTAGAAACACTTTTTGGGCAATTATTTGTATCAGAGGACTTACATGTGTCCAAGCCTCTTGCACCTTTATGGTCAACCAGGGGAACCTTATCAAACCCCTTTCCTTTGTGCTGTCTGTGCCTTTTCTCTGCTTTTAAAGTTTAATGGCTTGGTTTTATTTTGTGTGTCTGGCAGAAGTCTCAAAATACCATGTTAATATAGGTAGCAGGGAAATTGACTTAAAGGAGTCTTAATTTCCTTGTATTGGTTAAACTTCAGTTATAGATGATCTTTTGAAGAAGAGATTTTAATTTATCTGAGAACTTCCAGCATGAGTTTTTTGCTGGTTTGGGGTTTTTTGAGTCACATTTTAACTCAGGAAGAATACTATATTTTCATGGTTGTGCAACTGCTAATTGATGACTGTAGTGGCTGCTTAAGTGTAAAAGCTGAATTAAAATTTTATTTATATACGGATGTGTTTGTGTTTAATGCTGTTTACAACTTGGAAATGTGGAAGACATTCCTCTACCTAATAAGTGTATTTATATGTAACATTCATCCCAATAATATGCCAATCTAATATCTCATTATTGACCTAGATGCTCTGGAACACTGGCTAGCTTTTCTTTAATTTCAAGGGGTTTTTTTCTGAATATTGCTGCTGGTTTTTTTCAAGGGGAAAAAAACCCCCACCTTTTTGTAAAGAAACTTTAGTAGACTTGCTGTCCTGAGTCTCAACCAGTATCAGTTTTTAGTGGGGATTTAGCAACAAATGTGCTTTTCTCTATTCTCAACACAAATCCTCAGATTAATTTTGCTGTGAAGTATCTTTAGGTCATAATTAAAAATGAAGTTACTCATCCTGATGGGAGTGCCCAGACAGATAATACACACTTATCCTACCCTATTAAAGGCTCATGTGTTAAGAAGGATATGCTGCATACACTACTTTTAGCTTAAAGCCTGTTCTGCATATATGCAATAATTTAAGTTAATAAGCAATTGCACTGTAGAAATTAGAATTGGAGAGTGTTGTGTTAAGTACAGGGGAAAACAAATATGAGAATGCTTTCTTATAGCCAGTGGGTTTTTGTCTTTAAACATGATATCCTGCAATGAAACACTGTTACAGTGATAAGTGTAATGGAGCCATTGGTGAGCTAAAAGATTGGGTTGTTGCAAGAAGCAACTGTCCAGCCTCAGCAGAGCTGGACTGAAGTAATTCAAGGTCCTGTGGTGAAATCATGGAAGGCTGCTGAAGCGTGGCTCCTTACATACATATTAAGTACATTTTAGATTAATTATCTTCTCGTGATACCGGTATAGCTACTGTCGATTACATTTTATTAGCATTGCCTCACAGATGCTCATGATTATTTTGTCTTTTTCTTCCCTCCATCTTAGTGGAATTGGTCGAAATTGGCCATGGGCCTCTGGTGGAAGCAGCATTTTGGCAGAATTTGGGACTTTGCATCTGGAGTTTGTACATTTGAGCCACCTGTCTGGAAACCCTGTCTTTGCTGAAAAGGTTAGACCGCTCCATCAAAATCGTGTGGTAAAAGATAAATCACATATTCAGAGACTAATATAAATGGGGAGAGATTCGGATTTTCCTCAGTTGTAAGCATTTGTCACATTTTCCTTAATCACCTTGGCAATGTTATATTGTTTTTGTATATTATTGTATAATTTTTTGTGTTAAAAACTCAAAAGTCTCTTCCAAAATTATTCTGATGTATGTTCTTGTATATGGCCCCATAAAACATTTAATTTCTGTTTATCTTCTGAATTATTCTAAGTATCACATTAGGCAATCAGACTATACAGCTTTCTTCAGTTCTTTACTTAATGGGGTGTAAACAAAACCTGACATTATATTTGGGATAATAACTGATGTCTAGAGAAAGCAAAGCACCATAGTGATTTCAACAGGTTTACTCTTCAAAATGCTGTATAATATCACTGCTGTCGGTGAGGTCAGAAAGCCCTTCCATTGCACTGACCTATAAGAAATATACTTTGAATTCTCTCTGGAGAAAGAAAAAAAAAAATCACATGCCTAGACAAAACAGTGGTTGTGCATAGTAATTTTTTCCAAAATTTGATAACATTGTCTTCTGAATGCTTTTTATATGAGCCATGGAAAGAACTCCTCCTTCCCTCAATTCCCACCTGAACAATTTTGGTTTGCTTTTTGATGTTCTAATAGCCAGCAAGTTCTGTTCTTTATAATATACTTCATCATTTCTCTTCTTTTTATTTCCTAATTAAAACATACACTTGTTTTGGTTTTGTATTCTTACTGCAGCCACCCCATGTTACCTAAAGCTGATATTATCGACTTAATAATCTAATTATTGATTAGGCTCCAAATGTTCAGGAGTAGGTCTAAAAGCAACAGCCAAATCTAAAATTATTATTGGGTAAGGACTGAGTGGCTTTGCTGCAGTACCATTGTCAGCATTGGAATAAATTTTGTGAAGCAAACTCCGAGCAATTTTCATGTATTTAGGGGTAAATTTAAGGACAGTTTCTCTTAAATTTGAACTGGGGAGGGAGAGTGGATGGGTAGGGGGTGGCAGCACTGAGGAATAGCTAGAAACAAATTGACAACATAAGTTAATTTTCTTGTGACATTTATGGTCATTTAATGCATAACATCTGTTCCACTAAGAGACAATGAAAGTGCGCATCTTAGAAATCCTAGCCCATGGTTCTCCTACACAGTGGTATCATGCTCTAGCTGCAAGATGCTGGAAATCTGCTTATGTAAGCCATTCTTAAAACCCTTTAGAGATTGCAATTCCAAAGCCCTTGGAGGCAAACCATTCCAGGGCGGGTACACTTGATAAAGAAGAAGAAACACTGGAATAAGCTTTGCATGGACATATTCATAGAAGAACTCTTTAACTGAGGTCTAGGACTCATTGCAGCCTGCATTTGGGCAATGTGTAGTGTTAAGATGCAGGAGGCAGTTTGTGTACTACAACAGAAATCCTTCTGCAGCTTGGTATAAGTTAATTTATCTTCTTTTTCTGTAGCTACTTCACTGGGTCTCTAGGCACTCAGGGATTTATAATGAAGCTGTCAGTACCTTTTTTGTTACTATTTCTGGCCTGCAGTGCTCAGGATCCTCATCCTTCCAAGCTGCTACATTTGCTTTTTCTGTGAACCCTAAAATTCAGTATAACTCATTTCATGTGCTCTGCAGTGGATTGTGCTGCTGGATGGCTCCAGCTGCTGAGCAGCTGGGCTGTAATGGTTTCCCCAGGCAGCTCATTTGTAGTGAGCTCCTTAGCAGTGCCAGCAGAGTGCTCAGGGATGCCTGGGTCCCTGCTGCTGGGCAAGCTGGTTGTGTAAAGCTCAGTCAGTTCCAGCCATGCTTTCCCTTCCCGGCAAAACTCCTTTACAGTGCACTTCCACATCTGGACTAGGTGAGAAGTTTAATATTTAATAGCGTTCCTGATTTAGGTATACAAGGAATATAAATGCTGATGTAGCTGAGCTTAGTTGAGGCAAATAGCCTCAGTGAATTTCAGTATCCTGTGGAGAAGGGGGATACTCTGCATGGCAAGTCCTGAACTTTGGAGCTTACTCCTGTTGTGTTGTTTCATTGCTGACAATTGACACAGCCACTCCAGAGGTTTTCAGGAACTTGTTTGCATGATGATACCAGCTTTTTCAGTAGTGATATGATTGCACAGAGGTGTTTGGGGCTGCGTGTTGAATAAGATCAGGGGAGTTGTTTTTAGGCGTATTTACACTCCTGTATTTTGTGGGGAAAATGGATAAGCGCTCAATGTTTTGTACCTTCCACTAGGTAATGAATATCCGGAAAGTTCTGAATCGACTGGATAAACCAGAGGGCCTTTACCCCAACTACCTGAATCCCAGCAGTGGCCAGTGGGGCCAGCGTAAGTAGCTGAAGCCTTTGGTACTATGACCTGTCCATCAGCCTTCTCTTTGCAGTCGTTAACTTCTTTCAGTTGCTGTTACTTGTTCTTTTATATGAAAAGAACTTTTATAACTTACAGAAACTCACTTTATGTCTGAGGTTCTATAAAATGTAAAAAATACTACAAATATAAAAATAATAATCTTACTTGCTGTATTTTAATCTACTTTTCATGAGCTTTCAGTATGGCTTGTGGAAGCAGGGAAATGTATGAATATGTATGACTTTGGAAAGGAATTTGTGGACTACAGAAGTCTCTTATTCAAAAATCTAAAGTGCCCTCTGAAGTAGCTGTATAAGGAAACATTATCAGCCTATCTGAATCAAATTCCACATTTTCGGAGTTGTGTGGCTCCACTGAAGGGAAAAAAAAAAAAGTAATAAGAGAAATCTTTCCAGTTAATACTAGCTGTGATTTCTGTTAAGATGTAATGCCACCAACTGAGGAAGCAAACTAAACAGATATATGTCATGACGTTAATCCCCTTGGAACCATTACTGAAGATACCAAAATTAGAAGGAAAAGACTATAAAATACTTGAATTACTTGAATTCTTTAGCCCCTTCCTGATGACTGAGCCTTTTCTTGTTGTTCATTGCTTTCTCTGATCTCCACAACGTGTCAAAAGTCTGTACAGTGTACAGGATCATGATTCTAGAGACCATACTGCTTTTTCCACTTTTCCTGCTTAGGTTCAGTCTGCCACAATCCTATTCATGCAACTCAGTGTCTATTTTTTCTTCCTTACATCACTGAAGGAAAACAAGCAAGATATACTGTCATGGTCTGAAAAGATATGGGCAGATTAGCTGGTCCCATCGATTATCAGTGTCTGAGCTGGTTGGATGATGGAAAAGAAGGAAAGGACTGGAGAAGTTTGTTAAAATAAGAGATTTTTTAGCATGTAACTAAGAGGGAGGTGAGATTCTGGACTCCTTATGGGACTGGCCACAGTCTGAATAGATAATTTTCACAAAGGCAAAGACAAGTGTCTACTCTCTACTGTGCCTCAGACAAATGCATCCACCATCCACTTCACAAGAAGCGATGGATCCCCTATTCACTCTCCACCAGGCAGAAGTAGGGGACCTTAAAGACAGAGGGGACCAAAAACAAGTTTCTGCTCAGGCTGGCAGGAGAATTCCTTCCCAATACACCTCATCTTCTTTGGTATCCTCATACAATGAGGCCCTGGAATCTGAGGACCAGGGAAATGAGAATGTGCACAAAGGCCCATCAAGTTGGAGGGGTCACCCAGGGTAAGGGAATGTTGGAAGGAAAATTTCCCTTGGTCAAATAGGATTGAGTTAGAGAACATCTAGGCAAACTTTATATCCATAAGTCCACAGGACCTGATGGGATGCATCTGTGAATGCTGAGAGAGCTCACAGGCACCATAGTGACGCTGCTCACTATCATCTTTGAAAGGCCGTGGAGTTCAGGAGAGATGCCTGAGGATTGAAAAAAAAAAAATGTCACCCCAGTGTTCAAAAAGGGCAAGGAGGATGACCCAGGGAACGACTGACCCATCAGCCTCACCTCAATCCCTGGAACCTCATTCTAGAGGCCATCTCCATCCATATGGATGGCAAGAAGTTGATCAAGGATAGTCAGCGTTGGTTCACTAAAGGTAAATCCTGCTTGACCAACCCGATTGCCTTCTGTGATGTGGCAGCTGCCTGGAGGGATGAGGGGAGAGCAGTGGATATTGTGTACCTTGACTTTAGCAAGGCTTTGGGCACTGTCACAACATTCCCGTAGGCAAACTGGGGAAGTGTGGCCTGGATGAGTGGACAGTGAGGTGGATGAGAACTGGCTGAGCAGCAGATCCCAGAGGGTTGTAATCAGTGGCACAGGATCTGGTTGGAAGCCTGTCACTGCTGGTGTCCCCAAGGGTCTCTACTGCGCCTGGTATTGTTTAACTTATCCATCAATTACTTGGATGAAGGGACAGATGCCTCCTCAGCAAGTTCTCCGAAGACACGAACCCGTAATGGCCGATATTCCAGGGTGCTGTGCAGCCCTTCAGCAGGACCTCAAAGGTTGGAGAGATGGGCAGAGAGGAACTGTCTGAAACTCAACGAAGACAAACGCAGGGTTCTGTACCCAAGGAATAATAACCTCAGGCACCTGTATGTGCAGGAAGCCAGCCTGCTGAAAGCAGCTCTGCAGAAAAGGACCTGGACAACAAGGTGGCCATGAACCAGCAGTGCCCTTTAGGCCAAGAAAGCCAATGGCATCCTGGGCTGCATTAGGAAGAGCATTCCCAGCAGGTCAAGTGCGGTGATCCTGCCTCTTTACTAAGCCCTACTGAGGCCACAACTGAAGTGTTGTGTCCAGTTCTGGGGTTCTGGGGTCCTCAGTGCAAGAGACTGGAGCAGGTCTATCAGAGGGTGACAATGACTGGGGACTGGAGCATCTGTCCTTTCAGGAAAGGCTGAGAGAGCTGGGCTGGTTCAGCATTGAGAAGAGACAACTGAGAGGGAACCTTATCAATAAATCTTAAGTATCTGAAGAGAGGATGTCAGAGGATGGACCAGGCTCTTTCCAAGTTGCCAAGAAATAGAACAAGAGGCAATGGGAAGAAACTGGTGCACAGAACATTCCACATGAATATGAGAAAGAACTTTTCTGTGCAGCTGACAGAGCACTGGAACAAAGTGCCTCTGTCTGGGAGAGGTTTTGGGGCATCCTTCACTGGAGATATTCAAAAACTATCTAGACACAATCCTGTGCCATGTGTTCTAGGATAACCCTGCTGGCACAGTGAGGTTGGACCAGATTGTGATCCCTTCCAACCTTACCCATTCTGTGATTTCTGTGATTTTATTGATTAAAATCTATTTTTGAAAGCTTTGTGTCACTCTGAGTTAAAATAGTGTCTAAAAAGGTTGTGCTGCTCAGTTGTATTTTCCCATCAAGGCAAATGCCATTTCCCTTTATGAATTAGAAGTGCACCTGTCATTTCTTAGTCTGCTGTGCTGTGAGGCTTCCTGCAGGTCACTGTGCCACAAGGCCTGTGACAGCTCAGCATGCATGATCATCGACTGTGCTTGCATGTAGGTATAAACATCCTTTTTACAGATCTGGGACATGTGCCCAATTGTAACACGTTGGTTCAGCACAGCTTTGCAAGACATAAAAACCTCCTGTGGAAGTGTTGGTCCTACAGCTGTAGGTACTGGATTTAATGAGGGACAATCTCAGCACCTGTGAGACAGATCCAGTTAACTGCTTTCTTGGCTTGTGTTACCTGCAGAAGCAGCTTTTTGGTGCTTCACGACTGCAGATCTTTCTAGTGGCTGAGGCAGTTAGTGGCTCTGCCTTACATATTTTAAAGCAGTGAAAACACTTATGCTGCCTTATGGCCTTTGTTATTTCCATATTTTTAATATAATTGTGTCTTAAGCACTCCTCATTCACACGAAATGCCCAGTTTTGTTGGTGTGCACAGAAAAATTTTTAGTGCACACGAGCTTTGTTTTCCACTAGCATGCAGTGTTGACAAATAAATAGCTTCCCGTGCCTGTGAATGGTGGGCACAGATGTTGATGTGGGTCTATCCCTGGCATGCTGAAGCAGCAAAGACAAGTTCCATCTTGTCACATCGCTTTCGTATCAGTCACCTCCATTCACCAACACTGATTAACTAATTTTTTCCCCACAGAGAAGATCAGAATGTGAGACTTGAAAAATATGTTCTTTTTGATTGCTTTTCTAGGCTGTTTTCAGCTGATTACAACAGAAGGGAAAAACCAAACAGCCAGGACCCTTAATTGGTACAAGACAGAAATATTTTCTCTTAAAGTGGAGGGGGAGGAATGGTTTCTGAATGTTTTTTCTCCAGCAATACTGTAGCTGTGAAGACCACTGATGGATCTCTGCCATTGTTCCTGTAAATTCATTTAGCCCTTGTTATTTTGACAGTAAACTGACAGTGATTTGCTGCAGCATGCGTCAATTGGATTTGTCTACTAAAATAATGTATATAATAACAGGGCTTATTATTGATGAAACTCTGCTTGTGCTATTTAGTTTGCAAATGTCAGAGGTTTCTA
The DNA here is from genome assembly GCA_013400495.1 of Nicator chloris. Lineage (NCBI taxonomy): Eukaryota > Metazoa > Chordata > Aves > Passeriformes > Pycnonotidae > Nicator > Nicator chloris. The sequence continues at coordinate 52,991 of WAAE01007752.1, forward strand.
TGGTAATTTATTTAGGAAACTGTAAAGGTCATTTAAATGCTGCTGTTCAAAGATCAGCCTTTGGTCACAGGAAATGTTCCCATTGTTTTAAGAAACCTCTTCTCCTTTTGGATCATGAACATTTAATTTAAAAAATGGTGTAGGCTTCCCAGAATTTCAATATATCTCATTCAAAAGAGGTTGGAGAGGAAAAAAAAATCCATTTCAAACCCAGGTTTGATAGTACAATATGTTTGGTAGGACAGGATACATTCAGAAAACTAATTTTGTTTTGCATATCACAGGCTAGTGGAGGAAAAGGACACTGTTGGTATAGATTGAATAGACAAATATCTATCTTCTACATTTGCATGTCTTTGCAACCTGTCTGGAAGGTGAAAGGAGGCTTTCCATGGAGAGAAGATACAAAGGAGTGTAAAAATAAATTCTCTGTGTTCCTTTGAATTCTACCAACAGGGACCTAACTTTGAAGCTAAGATCAGAGTTAGGTGTCAGGAAGTGTGAGCTCCATATCACTAACCCTTCTGCATCTCGCTCCATGAGTCTGCATCATCCCGTGCAGGTTTCTTTTGGTTTTCTCATGGCCAGAATTTTGTGGTATGACTCAGGGACTGGCTGTGTGATCTGTGCAATGACATCTCCATCCTGGATTTCTTGCCCCCTTTGCTGTAAAAATGAGTGTTACAAATGAGTAGTCCTGGTAAAGCACTTGGAAATTTTTCACTGAAGACTCGATAAATGCCAAATCACTTAATTTTACCAGGCAGCAATAAGTTTCAAAAGTAAACCTCTAGCTACTCTTCTTAACTTAATGGAGCTTAGAAAAACACTTTACATGTACATGTAGTTGTAGTATTTCATGTATTTAGGGGATCTATGCTGAAATCATGATAACCCATCAAAATTTTGCCAAGAATCTTTTAGGTTACTGGACAGGAAGTGGATGCAATCTTGTACAAGCAGCTGAAAGCATCTCTAAATTTCCCATCACTGGTGCAACTGATGCTAAATGTCTGGCTTGTGTGGTGTTAGTGTTTCCAGAGTCACATCCTAAATTGTGCAATTGAATAATCACAGCATCTGTAGTACCAGATTGTTTCACACAGTAAGCACAGGGCAGAATAAAGCAGTGTCACAGCAACAATCCTCTGTAGATGTGGTGAAGTCCTTTTTTTCCTTCCAAACCACTGCTGAGTTCTGAGAGCAGTCAGATGTTCAAAAATGTAGTATTATTTTTAAACATATGGCTCAGCATTTAGAAATACCACTAAATAACCTGAAATTCAACTCTGCAGTAAGGAGCTAAAAGCCTTTTTTATGAAGTGACTTAAATGGAAAGTTAGTGACTAAAAGGGCAATGCCTGCACATTAAAGGAAAGCTTTTATCAAATCAGAGAACACTTTCTACTTTTTTACCTTTTTAGAATTAAAAAAACCCTTAGTTTGACACAATTTTGTATGGAACAGACTACATGAATTAGAATAGACACATATAAATTGTTTTTTCTTTGCCATCATCTCCTGCAGCACATTGTGGATATTAAATAACTATGGTGTTTTAGCTAGATTAGGAATATAGCAATAAAAGAAGTAATTCTCTGTATATACCAGTAAAGTTTTCCTGACATTCCAGGCTTATGTTTCTTAAAGATGTTGTAGAAATAGATCATTAAGTACACTGTTTCAAACTGTAATTGTATTTTATTGTCCTGGCTGAAGATGAAATTGCTGTTCAATCTCTTTCTTCCCTGTTAAGATCATGTCTCCATTGGAGGGCTTGGGGATAGCTTTTATGAATATCTACTCAAGGCATGGCTGATGTCAGACAAGACAGATGAAGACGGCAAGAAAATGTATTACGATGCTGTTCAGGTAAATAGGACATTTAAATCTTCCTTTCCATAATAATCTAATCTTTAATAATCCTAAAGAGACAGGCTCTGAGGACAATATGAGAGATTTATGTATTTGCTACCACAGGGTGTTTTTTAAAGAATTAGTTTCTGTTTTATGAAAGACTTCTTCAGATAAAAGTGCTAGAGGAATACAGATACTGCAGGAAAGGGGAGAATTTTGAAGTATAACTATTTTTTTTCTTTTACTGCAATATAGTCAATTGTCTCTGGAGGAAAAAAGTATAAAATAAGCAACAAAAATTGCATCTACAAGTAGCTCTCAGGTAGATGTTCTACTCTTTTTCCTGAGTCTTCTCTAGATATACATTAGTCTTGTCCTTTTCCTTTATATCCAGGAGGGAATTCGTCTCTGATATTCAATTCTCTGGTGTGTTTCAGCCATAAAAAGTGTTTTGACTGTGATCCACACATGGATCAATGTGCTATGGTAGATAATTAGAAATGAAAACAGGGCTGTTGTTTCACAATTACTTTTTGGTACGAGAGCATATATTTGTCAGCTTCGGCGAAACAGCCCAGCTGGACATAAGAAGGTTTTATAAAATCAGAACTGTTCATACTTACATTTCTATATGGTATTTCATTTATGATCCTGCTGGACTGCACTTTGCTTTGTTATTTATGGTATTTCCTTAATGTGCTGTTTTGGAAGAAATAATGGGTTTTTGACACCAGATTGAGACTTGGGAAGTATTCTGTTTAAATTCATATTTACAGGCTTTCCTTCCAGTCCTGGGCAAATGACCTATTTTCTCAGTTCTTTGCTT